>JANBTM010000482.1:0-10568 GCA_027578695.1 Coemansia sp. RSA 1365 | reverse complement strand
GTTTTGGATTGTTTAAGATTTCAATAGTATTCACTAGTAAACCTCTATTAAAGCTAATTTGAATAATTATAATAAAGCATTTTGTGATCTAAATTTAGTAAGGAAACTTAAAATTAAATTAACCATAATTTTCCTATACTACTCTAATCAATATAGAATTAAATTACAAAAACACTACTTTAATATTCTCTTTGCTATAAATTAATGTTGATTTTATAGAATTTTTAGCACATTAGTAAGTGTAAATGAAAATAAACCAGAAAGAGGTAATATATCTGAGTCCCTAAAAAAAGACTAAGCAAATATTTAGAAAGAAAATGTAAATGCACAAAGTGTTTAAAGTAGATACCTTTCCCACTAAATGTCACAAGTTGGTTCTATGTCTATTCACCTTCACATTTGCCCCTTCTTAAGACTAAGTTTTGGAATGTCCATTTCTTATGCTACTGAGCCATTTCCAGTGCACAGAACAATTTGATCTAAATAAGAATTAAACAACTTTGTAAAGAAAAATAAATTATAAAGTAGGCAACATAATTGAATCTTTGTGAAAAGACTAAAGAAACATTTAGAAAAAAAATATAAATGTGCTAAGTGTTAAAAGTAAACACCTTTTTCACTATGATGCCATATGTAAGTTCCTCATCTATTTGTCCTCACATTCGCTTCTTCTTAGGACTAGACTCTGGCATGTCCATTAAGCCCTTGGATGTTAATGTACCTTTTAAGTACTTGCTTTGCATTGGTAAATACAGTCTCAGGTTCCCATATCTAGTTACTCTTGCCATAGCCTTCCCAGTGCACCAGATACTGCCATTTACTTTTGTAGTTCCAGTGTGAAACAATCTTTTTAATTTAATATTTCAAATGGTTATTTACTTCAACCAGTGATGGCTTATCAAGTTTGCGGCTTTCAAAATGGTCTCACATATTGTACTTCTTGAGATATGACCAGAAAACCACAAGATGGATGTGCATGTCAAGTGGTTGTTCAAGTTTAAAAGCATTTCTACTAACTGCTTTAATAACTGTTTACAGGTTTGACCATTTGTGCTGCAGTGAGCGGTTTGAGCGATTCTGCAAATAAGGTGGTATAGTAAAGCATGTGAATAACATAACCTTATCTCTGACCTTTACATTAGGCTCACGCAAGTTTTTGTCATGGTTGTCAATCCAGCAAAGTTGTGCATGCTCCAGATTTACATAGACTTCTTTACCAATGCCTGTAATTCTTGACAGATTTTTATTTAAGTCAGGGTCATCCGCATAGGCATTAAATGCAATGTCTGTGGTGGTCACTGGCTGAAATTCGCAGTTTGCATAAAAAGGACTGTGCTGAGTCAAACTATTGCTGCAATTATTGTATGCCATTCAGCTAATGGCAGTAGGGCTTTCCAGTCATTTTGATTATTATTGCAGGCTGCATGTAATATGGCTTCCAGCATCTGGTTAACCCATTCCATTTGTCCGTCAGTCTGTGCATGACCTTCTGTTGACATTTGTAACTCAGTACCAGTTTGCTTTCACAAAGTGTGCAAGAAAGATAAAGTAAACTTGGGATTGTGGTCAGACACAATGGATTTTGGCAGGCTGTGTAAAGAATAAAGCTGTTTCAAATAAAGTTGCGCTGTCTCTTGTGCCATTACCAGCACGTCTGTTGCAATAAAGTGTGCCATTTTAGATAAATGGTCTATGACTACCATGATTGCATCAAATTTTTTTTTTTTTCGGCAGGCTCACAATAAAGTCTATGCTTACACTCAACCAGTTATACCATTGAATTTTCAATAGCTGCAGCAGTCCATCACTTGGCTGTGTGCTATTTTTTACTTGCTGGCATATGTCACCAGTCTGCACATATTCCTTGCAATTGACATACAACCTGGGCCAGTAAAATATTTTGCTTAAATGCTGATGTATTTTGGAAACTCCCTGATGCATTGCTGCTTCTGAAACATAAAATTTGCACATCAATAGCAAACAATTAGCATTTTTACCTATGCAGCGGTGCCCATTCTTAAAGAGCATGCCCTGATGCATATGATACTTAGCTGCTGTTTCTTTTGCGCTTTTAGAATGTATATGTCCACTTGATTTAAATAAATGTGAAATCCATTCAAGATGTGCATCACCGAGATAAGAGTCTGATGCATTGGTACTGGTAGGTAGCTTTAGCATCTCGATTGCTGCTATGCGTGCAAGTGGACCCTTCCCCATCCCTGAAAAAAACTAAATTTACCAGTTCTACTGTTTGTATTGGAGAGTTTATAAACTTGCACTAACTGCGGATGTGCAATCATCATCAGAATAATCTGTGCAATTCTGTCACTGGTGGCAATAGCAATATTTGCACAAGAACTGTTAAACAGCAAGACTTTAATCTCATCTGTATAATTCTAATAAACCACACTTCCAAGTACTTCAACCCTTTTGGATGCCAATCTGCTGCATGGGGCAATATGCAAATAAGAACTTGGCAGAGCACGAGTGGCTACTCTTGTGGACACCAGCAGTAGTTTGTATGATTCCAGAGAAAATTTTGAAATGCAATGGATTTCAAATCTGTCATCATCAGCATGTGTTTTTAATGGCATTTGTGTGTCTTTGTTTTAAAGTTGAACATCCATTCTTGATGATTTGGCAGGATCAGTAAAAACCATGCTGAGATATGAATTGTCAAATACCGACATTAAATCCATAACATCATTTGGCAGGGCAGGTGGTGGGGCAAGTGTCAGTACAGATTCTGAAGCAGATGCCACAGCAGGCGGCAATGCATGCATTGTATCTGGCAGTAGATAAGGCACCAAGTTACTGGCAGGCATTGGAGCATCTGTATGTACTGGTTTCAGTGTTGGTAAAAGTACAGGTGTAGGCTTTAGCAGTTGTGGCAGCAATTGCATTAGGCGAGCATTGTGCTTATGCTTGTCTGAGTGAATATCTGGCTGCAAAATTTGTGAGCGAGACAGGCCATCAGTGACAACATTTTTAAATCTGGCTTAGTATTTTAATACTATTTTGAATGCTTGCCACATTTCCAACCAACAGATCTGTCAGGCAAAAAACTTGGTATACATTTTGACCATTTCCATTGATTGATAATCTGACACAACTTCAAAACAAATTCTGGGTAAATAATGGTGCCAGGTCATGAGTGTGCAGGTAACAGCAAAGAACTCCGATTTATGCACCAGCCATTTGTGTTGACTGGTGCTTAGCTTTAGCAAATAAAATGTGACCAGATACTAATTGCCATCATGCTTTTAGTGTAATATGCTGCCGATTGCTGTACCAGAAGCATTCATTTCAATACAAGTCTCGCACCACAGATTGAATTTATAAATAATTGGCGCAATCGACAGATAATCCTGTAATTTTCAAAAAGCAGCATTGGCATCAGCTTTCCAGGTAAAGGCATCACCTTTCAGCAAATCAGTTAGTGGAAGCACAGTCTGTGCATAGTTCTTAATAAACTGGGAGTAGAAGCTGCTAAATCCAAGAAAACTGCAAATATCAGTCTATGACTTAGGCAGTGTATTATGACTATCAAGTAGAGAAAAGATGTGTTTTATTTTTAATTAATAAATGATAAAAATAAATAGTAAAATCAAGTCAAAAGCCAGGGATCACATGATGTGTCACATAATCTGCACATGTGTGGTGATTCTGACAATTCCCCAGTAAGTGCTGGTCGGGTCAATCTCGGCTTTAGCTAGGACTTCCCAGAATGGACGTCGCGCAGCACTAGGCTGGTATTTCAGACATGATGAGGCTGGATGTTTTGGCACCGATAAGTATTAGACATGTTGATGTGTTTCACAGAATTGGATGTTTTGGAGTAACGATATGTTACCAATTGAGATGTTTTAAAAACATTAGATGTTTTCAACTAGGAAGTTACAAGGACGACGGCAGCACAAGAATGAGATGGTGGTTATTTTTCCCCTTGAGTTACAAGTATAAAACGCTAGGGTTTTTGGTAGAGTTTTTGTGTTAGAATCTTCCTGGAGTTTTTATTATATTCTATTGATTGCTAAGAAATTACTATAGTTCACTAGTTACTTGTGTTTTCTTGTGTCTCTTGAGTTGTCTAAGCCCAGGATTTCTTTTATTTCTTTTTTATTTATTTAGAGACGTTAAACATTTTTTGGAGATCTATTCATAGAGTGCTGTAGAGTTATCAAGCTACACGAAATTTCCAGGAAAATAATTGGTTTCTATTGTGTGTGTGCACACGTGTGAGCATTAGAGTAATTGCATGAGCAAGAGAAGTTTATTATATCTGAACAATATTCTATTAGAACTTATTACCACAGAGGTGGAACCATCGACTACCTTGTGCAGACTTCTGGCCAGCCTGACCCAAACCATCCTAAACCACTTTTTTGCAGGAGATCCCATGCTGGGAGATTCTGCTGGTGACCTGCCTGTGCTTCTGAGTACAATTACCTCAATGACAACGATGCCAGGACTTGGGGCAGTGACAAGGTGGTATCCGATGCCAAGGCCGTGTGTTATCCGCAAGTTGGACAAGTGCAATGCGACAGTGTATGTGGCAGAAGTGAGTGCGTATGTGGAGAGCAAGGCCGACCAGTTGGGAGCCGAGTTGCACTGTGAAAAGTTTTTTCTCTTCTTCCCGAACTATTGCAACTCTCTGCAGCTTACAGACACGTAAAGAGAGTACAATCTCAGTCAACTGGTGGCAGAAGCAAAGGATTTGTTCTGTCATCGGAACACGCCGCCGAACGCGCATGCTAGTTACAATATGCTGTTGGCAGTGATGCCAGCAAAGGAGGCATACATCTTGGTTCAACTGAAGCGTGAACGCACAGCCATCAAGCATTTAATGGAGCTGAACAAGTATCAGAAGTGTACCAGGTTAGTAGAACTGCTGTCAAGAAATATACAAGAGTGGCGGCAAAATTGACAGAGGTGCCATGGAGGATTTTGCGGCATTTGCGGAGTGACTGATCAAAGGGTATACAAGACAGGTAGAGAGCAAGCAGATAGTCCAAGGTGGATATGCATTGGTATATGGCAGTAATGGTGGGGAGAGACATGGGGTGTCATTGGCAATTCCAGTGTATTCAGCGAGTCTGGTGACCAGCGGTGAGAGAGGGCTATTTGATGACAATCTAAACAGCAGACTATCATGCCTCGCAGATTGGAATCTTACTGCGCCATAGAATGTGATGACGGGGCGATTGACGGTGGTACCACTGAGAGCAGGAGAGGCGCTGTTGATGAGCAGCGTGAATTCAGTACATGGCATGGAGAGACTGGCGCAGGGGGGTATGCACCAGTATGGGCCGCCAATGCAGCAGCAGGGAGTAGGAGCGCTGCAGGTGATGTTGCCTAGCCAACATATAAGCATAAACAGGGCAACGAAGTTCCCAAATTTGTGCATGGCATGTTACAGCTTAGACTATGAGAAGCATGACTGTTTGTTGCTAACTGAGTGGAAGCATCGTGGGTTGGTGACGTTCGACCCGATGGGCTGCGTCATCTTCAGCAACGGAATGCTGGTGCCCATTGATGAGTCTCGGATGGTGGAAGGAGTAGAGGATGCGTTTCCGGAAACTAGAAAGGCGGGGATGAGTAGAGGGGCAGCAGCGATGCCGGCAACAGGGGCAAACAGTACGCCTGTCTAGCCGCATCTGCATCTAGTTGTCGAAAAGCATGGGGAGGATGTACAGTGGCGTTCCAGTTTATTGCTTTGCGATATGGCCAGCGATCAGAGAGTCCATGGTGCTATGCTGTCTCCCAAGTATCAGGTCTGGGAGAATGATGATGACCTGGCTTACATGGTAGAGAAGTGACTGCTTGACGGTGACATAGAGAGTGTGATGACATGAGCAGGACGTAGAGTGAAGACGGAGCCACTCAAAGGTGTAGCAGGTCTATCTGTGACTGCCGGTACAGTTCCCATGGTTGGGCCAAAAGCAGTGTGGACCGCCCCAGCAACCACATCATTAGTGCCAACTCCACTCCCAACAATGCTGGTAGCAGTAGCAGTAGCAGCACTAGTGCCAAGGCCGGTGATGACTGTGCAAGAGCTGAGACCAAGACCAACTATGAGAATGCCAGTCACCCTGCCAGCGCTAGAGAGCAAAGCGGAGTCAATTGCAATGGATGAGGATAAACCACCTGCCAGAGTTCTGCGGCAGGTAATGCGCTATTGTCTGCTTATTGGTGAGGATGCTAGCCATGATGAGACAGAGGTGACTTTGCTAAGTTGTTTTCTGAGGAGGTCTCACTGAAAAAAAGGTGCTAATATCTCCCAAATTTGTAAAGCAGATGCGCCAGAATGTGACCAGGAGGCACATTATTCTAGAGGGCAATATGGTTACTACAAGCGGAATGTTAGAGGACAGCGATGAAGAGTGAGATTGAGCAGAGAGAGTGCAAGTGTTGCGAGCAAGTGCCAGAAGCAAAGAGAAAGGAAAAATGCTGCCCTCGGAGCTAGGAGAGAAATGTTCGCAATTGTTGACAGGAAGCAGCGGGACTCGCAAAAAAGAGGACATGATGCCGCTTGAGTCTGGAGTGTGCCACGCAGGAGTAGAGGAAAGCAAACCAGTGGTGGTGAATAGGGCTGGCGACATGATACATGTCAGCTGGCCATCATCTCGGAAGATTACGCAGAGCAAGCTGACCGAGTACAAGCATTATGCACTGACAGGGGGGGGGGACTTCAGGAAATAGGCCACATTAGGCTATTTCAGTGTGGGCTGTGGTTGCAGGCAGTCCAACAGAAGTGTTTTTGCACCCCGGCTCTGAAGTGAATTTAAACAGCACAGAGTAGCCAGCATTGTGCAATATCAAGATGAAGGAGTTAGTTCACAGACACAATGTAAAAGCAGTTAATGGTTGCAGGATGGTGCCTCAGGGGAAAGCAGGAGATATTCCTGTGCAAATTGGTTTGGCGAGTTGGAAGACCACTTGTTTGGCATTCGAAGGCATAGCGTTTAAGGTACTGTTGGGACTACCATTTTTGTGCCATCCATTTTGGCAAGTGGTCATGTGGAATGGTGTGCATTTCTACTGTCTTTCCAACAGTCAATTTGTCACCGAGTATGCTATTTTGGCGCCAATCTTGTGCTTGGGTGCAGAACCAGTGATGCATTTTGTGAGGGCAGAGCAGGATGCTCTGGAAGCATTAGTGTGTGCGGCGCGTGTAGAGGAAAGATGCCAGGTAATCTACAGTGCATGGTATAAATCGCTTGTGTCTAAAGTGCAGTTGATTGCAGCACAACTACTGGCAAGGCTGGTGGTGTGCTCGGAGGCCAGAATGGAGGCCGGTTTGGGACCTCTACTGACAGCTGAGTGTGCAGTGATGCTGCATGTTGGCAATGGTAATTTGAACATGGCGGAAGAAGAGGAATTTCATGCTGCATTGTGGACGGTGCCTGATGTGTTTGCATTTGATGATCTGGACATGGGTTTGTTGCATCCGGAAGTGGTGCCGCCAGTCCAGATTCCAATGATGGAGCATATAGCGTAGATGTTTAAACTGTTTCCTGTGCCACGCAGATTGCATGATGATGTGGTTGCACTGTTGCTGATAAAACTGGAGGCAGGCAACTTAGAACCGAGTACAGGAGCATATGCGAATTGGTGGTTTGTCATTTGGAAGAGCGACAGGAAGTGATTGTGTTTCATTCAGGATGTTTGGCCGCTGAACACTGTCATGATTTGACATGCAGGACAGCCACCGATTGCTGACAAAGTTGCAGAGGATGTGTGCCACTGTGCGCTTGTGACCACGTTCAATTTATACAGTAGGTATGATCAGATTCCAGTAGACCCAGGAAGCTGTGACTTATTAGCACTGGCAATGCCACTCAGTCTGGTGCAGATGACAAGATTACTGATGGGTTAGACAAACAGTATTGCGGTCTTTCAGCAGTTGATGATGACATTGTTGCGAGAGTGGATGCTAGAGAAAGTATGAGTGTTTATCAATGATTGTATGATACTTGGACTGCGCAGATTTATAGGGGCCCCTGTGGAAGGGCAGGTACACCCGGTGGTTGCAGAGCATATTGCCAATGTGGTTGCGGTAATACGGACCTTGGCAAATGCAGAACTTATGGTGAGCAGTGCAAAGTGCCATTTCGGTATCACATGGGTGCAGGTGCTGGGATTCGAGTGCATTCTTGGCAGCCGTAAACCACTGGAGGATTGTTGTGCTGTGTTGTGCAAGTGGGCGGTGCCAAAAAATGTTTTACAGGTACAGTCCTTTTTAGCGGCGTGCAATTACAACTGTGCTTGGGTGCAGAATTTCTTAATTATTGTGGCGCCGCTGTATGAGCTGACAAAGAAAAGTGTAGCCTTTGAGTGGAGTAATGAGGAGGCGAAGGCATTTTGTCAGCTAAAGACAAGGTTGTCTTTGGCGCCGATTTTGAGTGCACCAGTTTACAGAGACTTGGTGCAGCCACTAATTCTGAGGGTGGACGCAAGTCTGTTTGGTGTAGGAGCAGTCTTGGTGCAGCAATACGATGGCACAAGGCGGAGAGTTATTTGCTTCAAAAGTTGTAGGCTGAAGGATGCAGAAATGCGGTATCCGCAGATAAAGCAAGAATTGTTCGGATTAAAGTCGATGGTGTTTAAACTGCAGCACTATCTGTATGGTCAGCTATTTGTGTTAGAGATGGATGCAAAACTGATTATCAGCATGCTGAACCAGCTGGATCTTCCTGGTGACATCACAGCACATTGGATTGCAAAGTTATTGATGTTCAACTTTAAGCTTGTGCACATACCAGGTAAGGAAAATGTGGTTGCAGATGCTTTGTCACAGTTGAAGTGTGAAGAAAATTTAGAAGTTTTGGTGGCAGCTCTATGGTGCAAGAGTGATATAGAGTTCTGCGTACGAGTAGTGGAATGTGTGCAAGTGTTCTTGTTTTTGGGCATATTGGAAGTTTTGCAGGCAGATGTTGCATCGGGTTTTGCGGATCTGTTTATTGGCATGTGGTAAAGTTGTTGGCCGACAGAGCAATGCCAAGTGGTCCCGGCGCGGTGGCTGCTAGGAAATTAGCACAAGTGCTATTCATCTCAGATGGTCTACTGTTTAAAAGAATGCACCAAATGGTGTCTGTACGAGTTATTGCGGATGTAGCAGAACAGCATTGGATTGTGGAGGCAGTGCATCGTGGAGTTCTGGCGGCACACTGCAGAATTTTGGCGACATTGCAAATGATGTTAGAGCATTTCTTTTAGCCATCCATGCAGATGAATGTTAAGGTAATGGTGCGTGAATGCGAGTTGTGCCAGAAGTTGAATGATGGTCATGCTGTTGCTCCTTGCAACCATTTTTAGGTTCAATGATGTTTCAGAGATAGAGCATGGACTTAGTAGAGCTTCCTTTGGCAGAGAACAGCAGCTGGTATGTGGCCGTTGTGCGAGAAGATTATGCAGGCTGGGTGGAGGCATGCACATTAAAAATGAAGCATGCAGTGGTGGTTTATGTGTTTTTGTATGATTTGGTGTTTTCGCAGTTTGGAGTACCAGGACAATTGCTGGCGGATCACAGAGAGCTCTGGGGAGAAATTATGCATAAAGTGGCTGAGCGAAATGGAGTAATTCTACACTTCACTACAGCAGCTCATCCATAGGCAAACAGCGGAGTTGAGCGCGCAAATCAGAATATTCTTCACACATTAGCGAGAGCAGTTGAAGGCGACACGGCACATTGGCCGATGTATCTGAGCACTGCCTTGTGGAGCGAGCAGGTTACAACTAAGGGAACAACAGGTTATTCACCGTTTCAATTGCTTTATGGATGTGACTGTGCTCTGCCGATGAATCATGCACATGAGTCGTGGACCATGTATAATTGGCGTGTAATTTAAAATACTGTGGAATTATTGGAGTTGCAGATGCAGCAATTGATGCACAACACTTGGGTGCATGAGCTAGCCAGAGTTAAGTTGAATCAGTCGCGTGCCTATGGTAAGAAATATTTTGATGCTCACAATCATGTTCGCAAAGATTCTTTCGAAGTGGGTGAACTTGTGTTGTGCTGGAATATGAACTGCCAAGTAGGAGTGGCGTGTAAGTTAGAGGAGCACTAGATCAGACTGTTTGAAGTGGTCCAAGAAGTTGCACCAAATATTTATTGGCTAATAAAATCAGATAGTGCACCCCTGCAGACGTTATGTTCTAGTAACCTGCTGAAGCATTATCATGGATTGACCAATTGTGTGCAGCCAAGGACGACTGCAGAGAATGCCCAAGCGATTGTGGTGATTCTGACAAATTCCCAGTAAGCGCTGGTCGGGTCAATCTCGGCTTTAGCTAGGACTTCCCAGAATGGACGTCGCGCAGCACTAGGCTGGTATTTCAGACATGATGAGGCTGGATGTTTTGGCACCGATAAGTATTAGACATGTTGATGTGTTTCACAGAATTGGATGTTTTGGAGTAACGATATGTTACCAATTGAGATGTTTTAAAAACATTAGATGTTTTCAACTAGGAAGTTACAAGGACGACGGCAGCACAAGAGTGAGACGGTGGTTATTTTTCCCCTTGAGTTACAAGTATAAAACGCTAGGGTTTTTGGTAGA
>JANBTM010000478.1:0-10685 GCA_027578695.1 Coemansia sp. RSA 1365 | reverse complement strand
ATATTTCAGACATGTTGCAGATATTTGATGGATTTCTATGAAGGGTAGAATTGGTTTAGCAATAATACCTAGCCTATTGCCTAATATGAAGCTTTTTGAACATATATTGAGACCCCGAGCTTTTCAAAGAAGAATGCCCAATCAAGGTGATAACCAGCAATGAGATTCTCGACTATACAAACGAGAACTGTTTTAAATACAAGTTATACTGTGATCCTGTTCCTAATACCGCTGTTGTTGCTTTTATTAATTTTCCTTTAACCTGTATCACAATAAGAAGCATTGGAATTGCAATATTGCTGCTGTTTTGAACACTTGGCATATTTTATTCAGCCTACGTGTGGAAAAAGGAATTAATGAGCGTTTCCAGAATGAAAGTTATCTAATATGGCGCTGCAGCTACTGTAACAAATATACATTAATGCTATAGGCAATAAACCCATTCAAATGTAATACTTGCCATTATCAATGTTAGATAATATTTAAAAATGCGAAAGAAATATAGATATGTGCGTAAATGCTGCAAATGTGGGGCTAGAGAGTTAACCAAGCAACTTATTACTCCACTTTATTTTTTGATTTTATCAACCGTATACGCTTATTTTTGCCATTGCTATTATCCGACACACAAGTTCCTTCCTGATCGTCACCATCATCTTCCGAATCGCTACGATTATCCTCGAGATTGCCAAGAAAAATAATGCGATAAACAATACGTAACACTAATGCAAACCAGTAGATAAGTAGCAACTGAAGAATTCCAAGCAGTAAAGTGAACGCTAACTGTACATTTGCATTATAATATGCGCCCTTTGTTGGATCCCAAATGTCATTTAAAATGTATTGTCGCGACTCGTATATTATGCTTAGCATGATCTTAATATACAGATAATGTCGTGTATAAATCCACGATAACATGAATGTAGTGAATCCCACTACTGATAGCTTATCCATTTTCAAATACCGCAAGCATTTAGTACCCGACAAGAAAATATCTGAAGAATCCATACAACATAGAATCGCATTACCAATACGTGTAAAGTTCATGTATAGTGACCATCCGAGTAAATTGTATGTAACAACATGGTGAATAAACATTGCCACAAAATCCTTGCGTCGCTCTTCAATCATAAGTACAAAGATTTGTTGAAACCAAAACCCCATTTGCACTAAATAATACGACTTCATAAGAGCTGTCATTTGCCGATGTCCCTCCGGATAGTTTTCCCAGTATCCTTTTGTATTCATCCAATGCGGTCCATTGTGCATCACATAGAGCCCTGCCGAATTTGAAAGCGTATAATAAATCGTAAGCCACCCTTGCTCGCCAAACCGTGTTAGCTTACGCGCCGATTTGACACCATACCATCTCGCAAATGGCACAAGCAGTTTGTTCATTACAATAACTCTAATATACGTAAACACCACTGTCCAATGTAAAATAAAATACAGATCCCTTGCGCCGCGATAATATCTACCTTCAGGGTCGCTAGGAATCATGTGTTGAAGGTGAACAAAAGGTGACGTTTTTCCCGCCACAAGACGATCGTGGCTATGTATAAGTACAAGTAATGCCAAAGACCACCCTATTATATAGTTTCCATAAAATAAAGTCCTCAAATTGCAGTTAGTCTAATATCAATTCCTAAAAGCATCCAGCAATATAGATCAATGGTCAAACGAAAGACATCAAAAGGTAGTTGAATACTCAATTGACTAACACCTAATGTTGTAAACACTCGATCTAACAAGTAGCTATCAGATAGACTCGATTTGATATGCTCTTCACATCACTGTTGAACGGTCCAATGTGTATTTGGACAAGACAGACAAGAATGACATTATTTGTCGGCAATAGAAAGGCAAGTACATCTTTGGTAGAGTAGTACCAAGCCATCTGTTTTCTTTACCTTCTTGGTTAGCAACAGCCCACTCGCATGCCTTTGCAATATAAGTTTTCTGACTTGTGGCAGCCCCATTTTCAGCCTTGGCTTCAAAGTAGGATTGTTCTTTTAGATGCTTTGCCCTGGTCATATTTGAATAAACGAGTAGACACTAGACTTGTCGAGTATGCCGTTAGACAAGTAGAGAATACTCAATAAAACAAGCGCGTTGATAATTTCGTAAAAAGATAAAAAGTTAATAGAAAAAATGCAAGCCAGAAGAGTGAAACCCAGTCAAAATTCGATTTTGAAGCGCGTGGGGGGTTACAGTTCAAATCAAAAAAGATAAGAATGTGGTGTTGATTCGCCCCCCCCCCCTTTCAGAGTTTGTCTAGATTTTTTATTACTAATTTAGATTTGAGGTTATGCTTGTGCCATTGGTTGTATTTCTGAAGTTACCAAATACCATATGCTACATCTATTTGTTAACTAACAAGTGGTTGCTTTCAAAGAACACCCCAATTAGAAGAGAAAGCACATCTCCAGCTATTACAACAGCAGCAGCAAGCGAAGTTTTGCCAAAATATCCCGCACATACCAGCGCGCATATTGTGAATGCTGCGGTTGCTTTCTTACACCCATTCCACGTCTTTTTGCTATCTTCAAGGTAATATATAACTAGGTATGTTATCTGTAATGAACCTTGCACAACCATAAACAGTTTTGTGTATAGCGCAACACTTGATTCTTGGTGACTGTTCCAAACCGCCTGGCTCATACCTGGAGACATGTAACTTTCTACCAAACATGCACATATCGATACCAAGCGCATTATAATCAAAATAACCAGCGCTGCACACTGTTGTCTCTGCTTAAACGACAATGCTGGATAATAGTTGCGTAGCAATGACTGCAGTATGTAGCGGAGTATACAGATGCGCACAAACAATATCTTGCTAGCAACAAGTATTGCTAATGCAATATCTTGTATACCAAAGTAGTATTGGTTAGGGTTATCTGTATCAGCGTAGCTAACTGATGTAAATGTAACAGAAAGGTGCTCTCCCATTAGCCTACCGGCCCAGACAGCACAGAAGAAACCGGCTGTTATGCCCATTACATTTTCCTCGTAGACGCTATGGAGAGACTCTGCATTTTGTTGGCGTTGTTGTAACCGCTTACTTGGTGCAGGCGTAGACCTCGCGACACTTGTGTCTGCTGAAACCTTATTTTCCATTATTTCAAGTGAGATACTAGCTCTATTATTGGGATACAAGGAGATAACGAAAGTAAAAGTATAAAGATAAAATGGAAGTAATCCTTGTTTATTGAGTGGAAGGAATCTATGAATGCATACTTTTGCAAGCTTCAGATTATATGCTAGCTATCTAACAGGCACACATGACCACGCCTTGTTATTCATGGAGACGGATACTAATGGGATGCAGTTGATAGACAGCAACACTTTTCAACTAAAGATAATACAGTTGCACTATGTAAAAAAAAACACCAAAATGCGATTAATGTCAAATTATTAAGCTATATAAGTATTGTAGTCCAAAACTGTAAAGTATAATAAAAGAACTACCTAGTTTAGCATATGGACCACCGTTTACATATAATTAACTTCAAGGCAATGATGTACATTTTCCGACATGATTTAGCCGCATTTTTATTACTTTTGAAAATTTTGTATTTCTTAACATAACAAACAATCAATGTCTTCAAGATCAAAAAAAATACAGGGCATGAGGAGATGCGGCGGAGTTAGAAGACAATGAGAGAAGGAGAAATGTGATTAAATAATACTGATAGGGGGGAGTAGTTATAAATAATGTCACCGAGTCTGGCCCAACAGGTTGCTGGATGCATGACGAATTATAGGCGGAGGTTGATTACGATAAAGATGCTGATCAGTATTTGTGGAAAATATGTGACCAGCGGCTGTTACTGGCTGCGCAGGCAAGGAATGACTACCAGTAGTTGGTACAGTACCAACATCTGTTGCTTGGTTCCACTTTAACAAGGCGTTGAACCACTCGCTCGCCTTTGCAGCATCATCATGGGCAAGCCAATAGTTACGCTTAGCAGCAACGACCTTAAAATATGTGCGGTGAAGAGATCTTGCTTTTGCTGTAGATGGGTCAGGGGCACGAACATCGTAGATATCGTGGTGGCGTAGAATCTGTTTAACTTCGTATTCCTTGTCATCGTGATAATATGAAAGGGTATGCTGACGCAAAACAAACCAACGCCGCCGCCACTGGCGCAGTTTGTCCTGCTTCAAGAGATAGCCACGCATTATTACACGATCACCTTCCAGCCGCATCTCAATTTCGCCACGCTGGTCGACATTAAAGTTTGGCTCGTCATCGTCATCGTCGTCACAACCCTCAGCATCTGCAATTGGACATGGTTCGTGGCCTGGATTGATTCCCGGCGGAAGGGCTGTAACTATTTCAGCTAGATGATCGCTGAGAAACTGCAGTGCGGCGCGAGATCGGGGCGTTTCTATCCGTAGACCAAGCGTAGAGAGTTTGTGGGTGGGATCTGATCGTGGCGGCCTCTTCTCTATTGGCACAGGGATGCATTCTTCGTGTGCCACAGCGTTGTCCGCATCTAAACATGAAGAGAATGTTGCCAAATACACAACAAAGAAAACGAGAGAGGGAGGGGTGTCATGGAGTGTGGTTAGTGTTGGGGATGTCGCTACTGTGTATGGGCTCGAGGAGAAAAGGGACGATAGTAGCAGCGTAAACGCAACGTACAATTGGAAACTGAATGGAGACAATAGCTGCTCATCGCAAGCTTTGAACTTACCATTGGCAGGAAAGATTGCCTGAACTGGGTCTTGAGCACGTCGGGAGGCGGTAGATACCACAGGCAGCGACATAAATGCATCGGTAATGGAATGTGCAGAAGTGCGAGGGGCAGTGGCATGTCGGCTGTCCGATGAGCGACGATTGCTGGCAGTATCGCTATTGGAGTTGACGGCGGAGACAACTGCCTGCAGGCGAGCAATCCATGTTTCCAGCTCCTGTTCGCTAGAAGCCTCAAAGAAAAAGTCGCGCTGTGGTGTCTCAATCTCAAAGACAAACTCGTGGTTGCGACGATTGACATGCCGCACATCAACAATTTCGTCAGCACGTATGATACGCTTCAGTTTCTTCTCGCTCAAACGCTTATAGATCAGCAGCGCCTGCGACCGTAGCACACACCATCGCTTATTCCAGGCCTATCAAAGGGAGAAAAGTATAAAAATGGGTGATGTAATCGATTAGTGTCCAGAAGCAAGCCTCAAAAATAATCAAAACAAAAGAAATGCATTGCGAACCACACCACCAGTACTGACAAGTAAAAATACTCGGCTGCATAGATCGCCAAGCGTACACGGAATAGTTGATGCATGACTTACCTTGCTAGCTCCGCCACCAGCTTTTTTGTACAAAAAGCCTTCCATATGGACCTGTTCCTTCTTAATTGCATCGCGAACTCTGTCGCGACACAACCGCTCATGCATAGAGTCAAGCTGGTTAGCTACCTGGTCGTCTGGGTCACTGCCCGCATCGTCCGACTCTATCTGTGCTGAGCGCTGTGGTTCGACTGGCGTTGCTGCAAACTTTGTCGATGCTGAAAAAGTCAACACCGGTTTGCTAGATGTCGGCATATGCTATATAGGCAAAGTTATACAAACTAATAGTAGTTAAATAGATGCTGTGAGTAAAGTGGGCTGTGAGTGTGCATATAAATGGCGTACCTGCGGTGTGGCATCGACAGGCGCTGGCAGCGGAAGTGCAGACGAAGCGACGCCCGTCATTAGTCCGGGTAAATTCTGAGGGAGTTTGAAATTAAGATAGAGAATAAATAGGAAAGTGCGGACGATGAATAATGGAACAAAAAAAGAGAACGCCAGGACACATGAAGACTTTAGCTGCGACTATTCACCCCCTTCTGGGGTGGGGGAATGAATTAGCAGCTTAGTCGTTCAAGCCGAGCCAAGAAATGGCCCATGCAGTCTTTCTCTTTCTCTCTCTGCCTTTTTGGCTGTCCGCCTCATCCCATTCAGCTGGAACTCTGTGACGCCTCCACACTCTCTACCTCCCTTCTCCCCCGCACAGGTAGCACAAACTTTCCACCTCCAAGATGCTGCGTCGCCTGCTGCTGCCCACACCATCCCGCCTGCTTGGTTGCGTACCGTTGGAGCGCGGTGTGCAGGTTGTAGCAACGATTTTGATAATTTGGAACGTGGTTGCGGGCGTCGTCAGTATGCGCAGCCCCTGGGCAATGTACGATTTATGGATGGCCGTGTCTGCCTGTGCAGGTATCTATGCACAGCGCACACGGGACGTTGGCCACGCGCAGTGGTTTGGGCTGGCGCTTTTTGTAGATGTTGGCGTGCACATCGCGCGTGTCGCGCACAGCCGTGAGCTGGCAATGGGAGATGCTGAACAGTGCGCTCTTGCGATGGACGCTAACCGCGACCTGACGCTTGATCAGTGCCTGGCTCACGTTCACGAGATTCGCGCTATTGCCTGGGTACTACGTGCAGCAGTGGCGCTGCTCAAGATCCATATTGCTAGCCTTGCATATGCCTTTGAGCTAGTGTTGTCAGCCAATCATTGATAATGTCCGTGCATTCCTCAATTTTTTTCTTTGCGTACTTGGCTCCTGAGTTCCAAGAAAGTCAATTTGACTACAAATGGGGCCGCCTCCCCTTTTCCACCCACACACACCCTCTATATTTCTACTGTACTTTAGCGTCCCGCCCTACCTCTCTGCAGCAGCAGTTACGGGCAACATGAGCTCTCCTGAACAGAATATGCTGCCCCAAACTCCGCCTCGCCGGTCGACTCCACAGCTGCTTGGCGCTCGCAACGCCAGCATGGGCAATTTTCCTAGCCGCTCTCCAGAGGCCCATCGACGTATGCTCCAGCGCGCACACTCGCTAGAATCGCCACATGCTGTCACGGGGTTGCCGCAACAGATACCACAAACTACGCCTGTGGCTGTATTGGGCATGGGCAGCCCGTCTGCCGCCGCCGTCGCAGCTGCGTCAGTTCCCGGCTACCACTTTTCACCGCGGCGCAAGCGCGTGGCGGGCCTTGATTCGCCTGCCTCTCCCAGGCGCATGCGGCGACGGCTATTCTTTTCCGACCATATGGACGACCCTGCAGCGCCAGAGGACCAGGACCGACGGCGCGAACAGCGACGCATAGCCTCAGAGACAGCGCTGGCGGTTATCCGAGAGGCAGTTGAAGCCGGCGATGCTCATGTAGACCTCAGTGATCTGGACTTGGATACTGTGCCCGATGAGCTAGCAGAATTGAAAGATCTAGTGGTCTTAGCGCCCAGTCATTCACTGGTCACCGACCTGCAGCTGACCATGAGTACCAATGCGCTCAGACACTTTCCTCTGGCTGTCTGTGAGCTGACCAACTTGACCACGCTGATAATTTCGCACAATCGTATTACACATTTGCCGCCTGAAATCGGGAATTTAGTCAACCTGCGCGAGCTCTCAGTCGCACACAACCGCCTACGCCGCCTGCCGCTGGAGCTCGCGCGTTTGACACGACTACAGACACTCTCTGTGTTTCCAAACCCGTTTGTGGACCCGCCGCCGCCATTTGCAGAAAATGTAGATCCCCAAAGCTGCCTGTCATTTGATGCCACGCTATACAAGCGGTTGCGCTGCGAGTATCCACTTCCACGAAGCATCTGGCCGTTTCGTGTACACTTGTCGGACGGTGGAGTGCCAAGGCTTGCGGATCTAGCTGCACGACAGCTTTCGCGTGCGCAGTTGATTGCACTGAAGCACAAGCTGGCTCAATGCCTGGACAATGCGCGCCCAGCACTTGGTCGTATTATTGGCTTGGCTTTTGAACCCAGCGATAGCAGCGACGGTGGCGTGCTGGCGGCGCTCAAAGCACAACATCTGATTCTTCCAGTGGGTCATCTGTGCGCCCACTGCGAGCAATGGTTTCTGACTCCAGCAGTCGAGCTCACTGTATGGGCGCCTTTCTCCATTCTCACCCGTCCGGCGCCGTTTGTCGTGCGCTTGTGCAGCCGCAGCTGCTTGTATAGTACCACGCTTGCCCGGATCCTCGTGCAGCCCTAAGCGCCTTGCTTATCTCCCGCAGCCAACATATTCTGGGCAACGAGGAGAGGGGGAGGAGGGGGTGCGGTGCAGATGTGTGCTGCGGGACCCTCCCCTCCCCTCTGTTGCCTTGCACTAGACATGCACCTGGCTCTACACCACAGACAGACCTTCCCTCCTTTCGCTTTTCTTGCTTCGTGGCTCTTTCCCTTTGTAATACATGGCTTTGTAACCGAATTACACTTCTTTTGGGCAAAGGAACTCTTTATTCTTTTAAGCGCCGCCACGCGGACCCTTGCACTCTTATTTCTGCTCTTTCTGGCTTGAGCAGACCGTCTCCTGACTCTTGACCCTATCTTTGGAAGCAAATTCAGCTGTTCCTTAGACCTTTATAGCGCGCTCACAATACGCTGAACGGTGCTTGCTCGGCAGAGTGTTTTGTCTATCACACAAAGAGACTGCAACAACCAGACACTCTTTTCTTTATTCCTTCTACACTAACTGACTAGCGACATATACTATCTGCACACACAAACACACATACGCATAGACTTGCTATTTAACTTAAAACCATTATGCTGTGCACGATGCCTGGCGGAAGCAATATACGCAGCACAAAGAAGCGGCAGCCGGCAGTCGACAACTCATGGGAGGCAGTGCAGTCAAAGACATTTACCAAGTGGGTGAACGCGCGGCTGGCCGAGAACTCACTGGGACCTCTGGACAATATCTGTACAGACTTTTCAGACGGCACTGCGCTAGTACAGTTGCTTGAGATAATCGGCGATGCATCGCTAGGCCGGTTCAACCGCAACCCACGCATGCGTATTCAAAAGGTCGAGAACGTTAACCTGGCGCTGGACTTTATTCGGTCACGGAAAATCAACCTGACTAATATTGGCGCTGAAGACATTGTGGACTCGAACCGCAAACTGATTCTGGGAATGATCTGGATCATTATCCTGCGTTTCACTATCGAGGACATTAGCGAGGAGGGGCTGAGCGCAATGGACGGCCTGCTTCTGTGGTGCCAACGCAAGACTGCTCCATACAAGGAGGTCAACGTGCAGGACTTTTCGTACAGTTGGCAGGATGGCCTAGCGTTTTGTGCGCTGATCCACCGCCACCGCCCGGATCTGCTTGATTACCATGCACTAGACAAGCGTGATGTGCGTGGCAACACTGCATTGGCGTTTGATGTGGCTGAGCGCTGTCTGGACATTCCGCGCCTTCTCGATGTTGAGGACATTTGTGATGTGACCAAGCCTGACGACCGCTCGGTGATGACGTATGTAGCGCAGTACTTTCATGCGTTTTCGTCGCTTAGCAAGGCCGAAACTGCCGGACGGCGGTTGGGCAAGTTTACTGACGTCATGCAGTCGGTTTTTGACATGCAGCACGACTACGAGTCGCGTGTATCTAAACTCATTGCAGCTATCTGTGCGCAGCAGGATGACTGGGCACACGCTTCTTTTGAAGCTATCTATGCCAAGGCCCGAGCGCAGTCCGATGCGTTTAACGACTACAAGATTGGCACCAAACGCAAATGGACGTACGAGAAGATTGAGCTGGACACACTGCTGGGTAATATCCAAACTAAGCGCGTGACATATAATCTGGCACCCTTTGTCCCGCGTGCTGGGCTGACGCCGCGGGACCTGGAGGCCGCATGGAACAAACTTGCGACAGAAGAGGTCCGTCATCGCAAGAAAATCAACCAATATATCCGCCAGTCGCGTGACGCGCTACAGCGCCGCTACGGCAGCGAGGCCAATGGTATACAGGCTGTGCTCAATAGCATTGCCCATGCTCTGGCTGCGCTGTGCGGCGAGCTCGATGATCAACTGGCTACAGTTAACGGGCTGATCAGCAAGACAAAGCCTTTGGGTGCGTCGCTACGTCGGCTAGCAGAACTGGAGAAGCACTGTGCTGATGCCAACATTGACGAACACGACTACACCGTATACTCTGTCAGCGACCTTGAATACGACACAGAGATGACGATGAAGGCACTTGGGAAGAAGGCTCGTTTTATCGAGAACCAGTCGGCAGTGCGCAACATGACTAATCTGACGCCTGCGCAGCTCGAGGAATTCGAAGCAACTTTCCGTTACTTTGACCGCGATGGCAGCAATGCGCTCAGCGATGCCGAGTTCCGAGCAGCGCTGGACAGCCTGGGCCATTCTTTCTCAGACGAGGAGTTTGCTGTGCTGTATGATCAACTGTCGTGTGGCTCCGATGTGATATCGTTTGAAGTTTACATCCGCTTTATGGTCGAGCTTACCGAGGATCAAACCACTCCAGAACAGCTGCTACAGTCGTTCCGTGTCATTGCTGCGGAAAAGGAATATGTGACATCCAACGATCTCAATCTTTCAGATCTTTCGCGAGCCTCGATTGCATATCTACTTCGCGTGATGCCAAAGTCTGAACACGCGGCAGATGGCCACGACTACCTTGCTTACTTACGTGACGTTTTCGAGCGATGATACGCTATGTTTTTCGATAGCTAGCTTTTTATTTATTTTTGAGTTTTGAAAAGTAGGATTGCTTTCCAAAATGAAGTTTATGCGTGGTTTTATTGATGAAGTAAACACACCACGACAATCATGGCATGGGTACGTAGAAGGTGCGAGTGTCTGCTTTTGAAGGGTCCAGATTGATGATGACTTGCTACCCTTCTTTTCTTTCTTTATTTTATTTTT
>JANBTM010000477.1:0-10688 GCA_027578695.1 Coemansia sp. RSA 1365 | reverse complement strand
GTTTAGCATGCGATCACGTGATGTTTAGTTGTCACGTGACGCTGCGTACAACAGCAGCATCAACTCTGAGCATCAGCGGGGCACCATGCGATGGTATGTACAATTTGCGTGTATCTAACAAACACTGTTTCAAATCGTGCCATGCAGGCTTGAGCTCAACAATATCTGCCGGTGTTAGCCGTTGCTTGCCTAACTTCTGATAGAACGGCAGTAGTGCAGCCTGTACCCAGTTCAGATGTGCGCTTATTGCATTAACTCCTCCCGCCATGCGCCGAATTGCTGGTATCGAGGTAGGCATCAGTAGATCCTACAATGTTTCAATCTGATGGTCTGAAATTTTTCAATTACGATTTACTGATTACAGAACGCCAAGCACCGCAACATCATCTGTCGCAGCAAAGACGCTCTTTGACACGTTGAACAGTAAGTTGTATTTGGCCAGCACTTGTACCAGATGACCCAAATCAAGAAGATGCTCTTCCAGATTGTCTGTCGTAGCTTTCAGATAAATGTTATCAATATACATTAACAACTTACCTTCCAGCTCTGGTATCTGTCCGAGCACATGCTCGATAAAGCTCTGCGCAATTGCTGGTGATTCTGAATTGCCCTGCACCATACGCGCTGTACGAATATGTCCATGACTACCACCCCGATAGCACCAGAAGTCACGCACATCCTCAGCCAACCGAATAGTGGTGAAGAACGAAGCCAGGTCAATTGAAGACAACCGCCGCGCATCCTTCAAAAACTGAACCCGCTCTGCAGGCGTTGCTAACTGCACACCTGCATGAATCATGTTTAGCTCATTGTTGGCCGAGTTATCAAACAACACACGTCGCGCGTCTGTGTTAGGCTTTGGCAACGTAAAAACCGGCATCTGTGCATGTGCTCTGGTCTTCTCGTCAATGCCGTATTCCAAACGCGTAGCCACAAACTTCTCACGCGCCTCATGTGCTGTGTCGCTCATCGGATGCTGAACTGTGAATAGCAGCTTAGCGCCTTCTTGTATTGGTGGTTGCAAGGGCCAAATTGCAGCAGGTGGTGGGCACCCACTAGGATACTCACGCAATGCTGCTGCTCCAGTCATCAGATGGTCCAACAAACGCTCAACATCCTCAGGATGGTCTAGCTGATGCGAAAGTCACTGCTTAACCTGTTCACGCGTAATCGCTGGAAATAGCTTATCCCAGCGGTGGAAGTCATCATCGCGCTCGTAAATAAAATAGTCAGAAGGAAATCCCAACTTTACATGCATCTTGCGTGGACGCAACGCCAGCACAGCATGCGAGACCAAGGAGGGACTCTCGCGCTTATCATCGCTGCTATCTGTCATAGACGTATTGCCAACAATTCCACTATTTTCGCTACCACTGCTATCTAAAACAGGCACATCAACTGCAGAACCCTTAGCTTCTGTCTGACCCAGAGTCAGACTCATCTCGCTAGCTGCCACCTTGGCCGCCTGCGCATTGGTCATCAACTCAATAGGCTCATCATTAAGCAGGAAATCTTCAGTATTTTCAGTTACCGCAATTTCTGCATAATCGTTATCTGTCACAGCAGGCAAGGTATTTACTGTCATCTGCTCTGTCTGGGCTTTCTCGTGTCAGCGACGACGCATTGCTGGCGTCTCAAGCCGTACATCCAAATGCTCCAAATCAGCATTTCCCAACAACAAATCCCACTTCTGCATATCATCAACTACTACCAAGTCAAGCCAACGCTGTGGACCATCAGCGATATCGACCAGTGCTTTAACATGACCATATGCCCTGTACTCAGTGCCCAACCACATTGGCTTTAACCATGGCCTTTGATTAGTATTAACTTTCTGATTTAGCCGCTGTGCCGCTTCCAATGTGATTACCGATACCTCAGCACCCAGATCCGCCACTGCCTTCATCGCTTGTTTTCCAACTAGTACATCTTCCAAATTAATCCAATGTGATTGCCTTTGGCGACTGCCCTTCCTTTACTGTTTGGACACACTTTTTTCTTGAATCAAAGCAACATGAAAAAGCTCTAGGCAGCCGCCTACGCGTTTTTTGACACATTCGACGATGACTAAGCAGAACTACTAGTTTTTGAGTCAGCAGTCAGGGACTTCAGTTCACTCTTAAGTTTCTTGATTTCATCCGCCGCTTCCTGCTGCTTCTTCCTTTGCACAGCCTGTTGCTTCTTGTTATAACTTTCTTTGGTAAATTTAGATGGTTCCGATTTTTCAGATACGTTCTTGGCACTTCCTGACTTGGTCTCTGACTTCACCTCAGCCTTTGCTTTTCCGAAAAGTTTTGGTGCCATATCCGGGTTACTTTGCATTGATCTCTCCAGACCAGTCAGCGCTCGTTGGTAGTCATCGTAGTCAAGGCTTAAACGATTAATCTTTAGCTCATTCCATTCAAGCTCAAACATGCGATGAGTGGCCCTGGCTAGAGCTACTATTCCACCTACATGATTCATGACCTCTTGTGACAAATCCTCTAGCACTTGCAAAATATCCATCTGTCCACATCTGCGGAAAACACTGCCCGACTCAATCTGCTCAAGCAAATGACACTGGAATATCTGCTTATTAAACTTGTCTCGAGGATGCTGCAACAACGCCTCCGGGGTATCAAAGGTACGCCTAGCCACTCCTTTCTGTGCTTCTCCTGTCAACAAGCTTCGGATCAACGTTTTAAACACTGCTGGCGGAAAGGTCTGTCGATAGTCAGCACATTCCGCTTCCACAAGATTACACCAAGTATCTGCAGACATTAACTCTGTATCTGCATTTCCGCTATACTTTGGAATGTTTGTCTTTAGGATTTCCAGAACCTCACTTGCATGCAGCCTTCCAAACCCATCTTCCACCGGCCCTCTTTCAGCCATTATAACATCTGTGGATTCACGGGAACTTGCTTGAACAGGAGCTGTAACTGATTTACTAGGCCCTTCATCTTCTTTATTTGACGGTGACATTTGAATAAAAGGTTTAAACTCGTCTCAAGTTGGAGACTTATACTATTAAAAAGAAGAATTAAGAGATTTGTTACGTTTCCGAGTTGTGAAAGATTTAAAGAGTTATCTTAATTCTTAAAGAAAACATTTAATAAAAGTTATTGTGCAAACGGCTCCTTTTATAACAGGAGCCGCTGCCTACTAATGAAACTATCAATCTTAAATGCTTGGCTGGATGTCCGTACATGTTCAGGGGCAAGATCAGAGCATAAGTTATCTGCTTCAATCTCCACCCCTTTGTAACATATAATTATAAAGAGGGTAGTGTATTTGTTGATGATTGATGTGCTAGACCTTGTTGCACTTGCTAGCTTATGAATAATAAAATAATAAAACCTTATTGGCTATATGTCTAGAATTTTTTGAAGCTATAAATTACGAGTTTAATATTTTTTATGCCACTTTTTTGCTAATAAATTTTTATTATATCAACGTAAGCTGATAATAAGTTGCCAGGTTATATTTACAAAACAACTGTTGCAATTGTTATAAATAAAAACTCATAGATTAGTTTCAAAGCCCAATAAATCATTAACACTTATAATATATATTCAAATGTAACTACAAAGTTGTTTAATAGAGTTTTAACCAAGATATTAAAATAACATGTAGAGATACTTGTTGAAAAATATGCACAACTATTTTGAGCAAATGGCTCTTTTAAAGAATAGTTTTATTAAAAAAATATTTGTAAGGAATCTACAAACAACTACTTTGTGCAATTCCTTTTTATAGATGTGTTTATACACCCTTTCAATGCCTTTTAATTAGCTTGCATTGAAGGGTGATACATCACATTTTCAGGGATGCTCTCATGGGGATAGCACCATCACTTTTGTCAGCTGACTTGGCTTTGCTCATGGTTTATGTCTGGCAGCCATCCGGCCTCCACAACAAAAACGCCTGACCATGAGCTGACCAACCAGTTAACAATGGGATGATATTACCCTAGCATCCTCTATCTGCCTACTAGACATGTCCTCCAAACCTTCACTAGAGTCTGGATACTCAATCAGTAAATCACTGCTAGAATTAAAATACACAAGAAGTCCCTGGTCTACTGGTTCAAAATCATCATTATGCAGTTGAGGTGATCCTGGTAATACTGGCCTAAATGGTCCGAGACAACGTTTAGGAGATGGATTTGTAGAGAAATGATGTTACACACTAGCCTAAAATTTAGCCTGCAAGGTCCAAAAGGGCAATCTCTTAAAACCGTTCTAGTCTTAAGAGTTTTAAAATTACTTTATTCAATGGGCAAAGCCCAATCACACTTACCAGTATGACACTCCACCCTATGAATAAAGCCACCCCCACCAAGCAGATGTAGGAACATGCCTACAACAAGCAACCCGCTCAATGCCTGGTGTGAGCCCACAGGTCAAATCATCAGAGGAACCATGTCCCCCACCACAGGGGACTCTCCTAACACAGGAGAAACTTAGCACTGCCTCCCAACCTAGGGAGGAACTAAGGAACCACACAGCTTTACTCTGAAAATAATTGAACTAATATTATTTTTCAGAAACTGTCATCCCTGGGATTTGAACCTGCGCACCCAGAACTGTAAGAGATTTTGTTACACACTAACCTAAAATTTAGCCTGCAAGGCCCAAAAGGGCAATCTCTTTAGACCATTCTAGTCTTAAGAGTTTTAGGATTACTTTATTCAATCGGCAAAGCCCAATCTCACTTACCAGTATGACAAATGTGGTATTAGACAGATGTCTTCAGACATTGGAATCCTTGCAAACACCTTTCTTTTAAACATTGAATATATGTGCTGTGTCATGCTATTTGCTTAGGAAATTTTCTTTTAATCTTGTACTACAGAAAATGGCAGCCATGTAAATGTTGGTTTAATCACAGAAGATGAGATTTCTAGCTAAAAAAGTGCAGATGTCTCTTTGATAGCATAGGAGAAATTATTTTTATGCACTTTATTTGATGAAGACATTGCTGACATTAAAATCTCCTCTGGTGCAATAGGTGTATGCACTTCTATTGTATCAGCTCCTGCTCTATTTGATGTTTCTGGAAAGTCTCCATTGGAATTGTATACACTGGATAAACTTGATGAATAGTAATTGTCTGGAATTGGATATTCTCTGACTGATCTCAAAGATTTCTCCATGTCTTTGTCTGGACTGGATTCAGCATTACTAGATACCAAGTCTTTGTCAGGGTCCATTTCCATATCATAGTCCAAGGCAGCCTCACTATCGCTCTTATCTTATTCCACTTCTACTTCAAATTCATCATCAGTATCCTCATTGTTGGTAATTAATAAACCTTCCTGCATTTGTGCTATCATGTTCATTGATCTATTGTTTATTGCTAAGGCTTGGGATAGCAATGTTTGTTCCGCTAAGTCTGGTGCTGCTGTTTCTGAAACCTCTTATGACACAACTCGGGTTGATTCATTACTCGGCCATTCCTCTTCATTGCCATCATTAGCGGGAGCCATATGCACATAATCAGGCAGCACTTGATAATGTCCTGGATCATTAGCTGGTATATTCTCAAGTAATTGCTCAAGATAAGGCACTGGCGTTAGCTCTGGCAGAAGTACGGCTCTCTCAGGATTACCTGCTAATACCGCTCTGCCCATTTCACTCCCACAGCCATTAGGATAAACTGTCCCGTTATCGTATCTGCCATTATTACCAACATTTCCATCTGGCCAATATTCTGGAGTAACACTACAAGGTGTTGGTGTAGACAAACACCCTGCAAAATGTGATAGTCTAGCAACTGGTGAAGATTCTTCTGAAATTGTTGATGGCAATGATGATTCACTTTCCAGACTGCTGTTAAATTGATTAAAACTATTTCTACTATCCTATATTGCTACATTGCCAGATTCCTCAGACAATGTGTATAGCAACAAAATATCACCAGGTATCCCATGAGCTAACCTTTGGTCTTGTATATCAGATAAATAATATACAGTATTCTCTCTATGCATTACCTTAAATGGTCCGAGACGACGATATGGCTGGACTGCTACTGGAATAGGAATGCCAGTCCACTTAACTGTAATTAACTCGCCAGGCTTAAACCACCGCATCCTTCATGTATTATTAACCCGCTGACATTGCTTATGACGCTTACACTGCTGTATAGCTTGTGCCTGCTCGTGAGCACAAATAAGCCAGTTTTCTTCTGTCTCAATTGGCTCTTCCTCGGGAATATTTTGATTCTCGTATAAACGATTAGCATCAACACCATACAGCAATTCAAATGGTGTGAATGTGATCGTCTCTGACTGAGTATTGATAATTGCTGCAATAGCCCGACGTATCAACTGAACCCAATCCCTGCCTGTAGGAGCATCTGACTGTGCATGTCTCAATGTACTCTTAAAAAGCTTTATGCCAATCTCAGCCAAGTCTGACTGTGGATGATGATCTGACAAATGATGATGGGTAATACCATTTCGCTGCAAGAATTCTGTAAACATGTTTGATCGGAATACCGGTGTATTATCTGTGGTTAAGTGCTCTGGCATTCCGTGTAGCGCCAACCAATTCTCCGACAATACATTATCTGTAGTTTCTGCAGACTGGTCCTCAACAGATACACTTCAATGTACCCACTATTTGCATCACGAACTACCAAGACATCTGTTGCTCCTAAATTATCCGGCATCCACCCAATCTTAGCATGGTCAATGTAAATGTGTTGCAATGGTCACATCCGCTTTGAAGAAACCATCAGTGTTACAATATGATGTTGCTGAGTGTTTATCTGACAGTTGTGACACTTGTGAACGACCCTCTGTATAATACTTGGCAATATCTTATTCCAAATCCGCTACTTTGCATATGCTAGTGTCTGCGTGTAACTAGGATGAGCTAATTCATTATGTGACTGTATAACAAATGTCTTAGCTGCCCACAAAGACAATACCGGTACCCAATGGTTCTGTATACCAGGTAAATGACTAGGGCTGGCATACTTTAATACAGTGTTATGTACATGCATAAAGTCCACCTTGTCAATGTCTGTCATGCACTGGTCCTCTTCTACTTCATCTCGTGCCTGGTATATCTCGATCCTCCACTAAATATCCCCATCCTGCTGCTGTGATGCAATAACGTCTGATGGTGCTGGTAGATCTTGTAGTATCTGCTGGTCTTGATACCAAAGAAGCTCTCAAATAGAGCGCCAGTCATTGGGCTCATCATCCTCATGGTCTGCCCACTGTCTGTCCTCACTATCATTCTCAAGTTCAACTTCTTTAGTCTTGCTGCCACTACTGTCTCCATTATTAGTAGCTTCCATCATACCAACAACTGCTGGTTTATTGTGTAATGTGTCAGGCGCAGTTACAAAGCTGTCGTCACTATCAGAACTAGAACTGAATTTAACCGCTCCTATTATTGTGATATCAGCATCTGTCTTGGGAGTAGCAACAGCAGACGTTGCCAACATCTGTGGGTGAATATTCTCTTGCGCACGCGATAGCCAATCTGCTGTCATCTGCTGCTCTTGTGGATGATGTACCAACATATTACGATTAATGCCCATTGCTGCTAGCTCTGCCCTGATACAACTAAGCTCGTCAGCATCGTTAGCAGTCTTATGTGAATATAGACCAATCACATTAGACGCATTACTCTCGATACGCAAATTTACACAGCCATCCAAATATGGGTAGAAATGTTTAACTGCCTCTACAACTGCTTTTGCCTCATGCCAGGTTGAGTGATGGTATCCCTGCGCGCCATCAAAGACCTTAAAAAAGTAGACCACAGGCAATAGCTTTTCCTTAGCTGGTGACGCCTCGTCGTCATCATTATCATTATCAGGCACCTGGTGCGCCAACAGAATAGCACTAATTCCTGCAGCTGCCGCATCAACATGCAATGTCAAAGGTAATCCTGGCGGTGGAATGTACAAACTCCACAGCTCCTGCAAGCACTGTTTCAGGTTTTCCCATTTCGGCCATAACTCCTCACAATCCTGCTTTGTAAGTCTTGTCTTTCCAGTCTTAGCGTAAAAAAGCAATAGCGCCGCCTGTACCCAAGGAAGATGTGCACTAATAGCATTAACACCTCCAGCTATTTGCCTAACTTCTGTTACTGTTTGCGGCATCTCCAAAGATTGTAGCATCTCGATTTAATGGTCCGGTACCTTCCAGTTGCCATTTGCTGACCAATGCATTCCAAGTACCTCAACATCTTCTGTAGTAGCAAAGATACTCTTTGGATCATTGATGATCAGATTGTACAAATGAAGCACTTGTACTAAGTGCCCAATATCCTTAATATGTTCATTGATATCGTCAGTAGGGCTTTTCATGTATATATTATCAATATAGAGCAGTATCTTGCCTTTCAACTCTGGTACTTCACTGAAGATATTTTCGATAAATCCTTGTGCAATTGCCGGTGACTCTGAGTTTCCTTCAACTAAACGCATTGTATGCAAGTACCCATTTGTTTCACTAAAATAACTCCAGAAGTCGTACACACTCAAATCTAGTCAGATTGCCGTGAAGAACAAGGCCAAATCTACAGAAGTCAACCTCTTGGCATTACAGAGGAAATGCACTCAATCGTATGGTGTTGCTAATTGAACTCTCAGATACAACATGTTCATTACATTGTTTGTCGTATCATCGAACAATACCCGCTGCGCTGTCGTATTTGGTTTTGGCAATGTAAATACAGGCATCTGTGATACTGCTGAAGTTGGAGCATCAATTCCATACTTCACCCGAGGCGCCACAAATTCTTCCCTAGCTGCTTGACCAGCTTCGCTAACCTGATGTTGAACAGTGTACATCAAAGTTGCACCATCCTTCATCGGCGGCTTGATTGGCCATAGCGCTGCTGGTGGAGGACATCCCAAAGGATACTCATGTAAGGTAGATGCTCCCATGTCCATTAGCTTAGAAAGCAATTGCTCCTCATCCGCCGGATCTGTCAGCTGATGTCTAATACGCACTTTTACACTAGCCTTTGTTGTCCTCAGGTACAAATTATCAAGTTCGAAGAAGTCATTTCCTTGACAATTCATATAATAGTCCACCGGTAATCCTAGCTTTGCACGAAGCTTCCGAGGCCATATCGTGGTTACCTCTTGCTGCTCCTGCAAGTCCTGGTCCGTCCGTAACTCTGGCGCAGTTCCTTCCAACGAATCATGTTCAGTAATCATTGCAGACTCACTCAAATCCACATGATCCTGTTCAGTCGGCATTGTTAATTCCGCGACTGGCTGCTCTGTCCTGGATGTTCTGTCGGTAGTATCTTCAACACATTCAACAGCAACTGTATCTCCGGCTTTCGGCACCTCCTTTTCTTTCCTTTTTAGCTGCTTGACCATTGCTGGTGTCATAAGCTGCACCTTTAAGGAACATAAATGTGCACTTCCCAGAAGCAAATCCCATGGTTGATCACTGTCAACTACTACCAATTGCATCCATTTCTTTGGACCAGACTCGATACTGACCCGCGCATTTGTAGTTCCCAATGACTTGTAAGGCTCCTTGCTCCGTGGCGACCGTAGCAAAGGCTTTCGCTCAGTCAACACATTTAGCTTAAGCTGTTGGGCTGTTTCTGACCTAATCAATGAGACTGCAGCTCCTGGGTCTGCCACAGTTTTAATTATTTTGTTGCCGATCTCAATGGCATCTAAATATACCCAATGAGATTTTATCTGGCGACCATCCTTTTGGTTAATATTGTTTTTAGTAATTAAAGCATTAACCATCGGCATAGTATGGCCGCCTAATCTTTTCCCGAATTGCTAGCCTTCACAGTCTTAGGCTTCTTGTCCCTCGTCTGCTCGCCGCTATTTGCAGCATTGGGTTTCTTGTCCGTCGTCCGCTTGCCACTGTTTACCAAACGATCCACTAGCGCTCTCAGCTCCTCTACCTCAGTTTTATCCGCTCTTGCTTTAGCATTCTTCTGTGCTGTCCGTCCTTGCTTGGTTGTTTTCTTGGGTTGCACGTCAATGCTTGCAGGCTCGGCCTTCACTAAATTAGCTGTGTTCACTGAAGTCGTTGTCTTGGGAGGATGTGTTTCTGTCAGAGATGCCTTTGGTTTAACCATTTTTCCAAAAGGCTTGACCTGCATGTCCGGGTCAACAAGAAACATTTCTTCAAGTGTTACTACTGCTTCGGTGAGCTCCTCAAGTGTTATTGTGGTGGTTTGCTTGTGGATTATCTTCCACTCCATAGGCAACATCTTCTGTATTGCCTCGGCTAACATCGCGATTCCAATTGGTACTCCCTGACAGTCATCGATATATTGCTTAAGTATTCTAGCAAATGATCTGCGAGTGACATTCTTAAATGCCTCGCCACTTTTGAACATGCCCAACAACTCTTGCTGGTATATGACAAGCAGAAACACGCTATGTAAGTCTACGAACATCGCTCCAAGAGTCTCATATGCTTGCCCTTTTACAACTTCCTTTGCTTCTCCTCGCAGCGCTTCTGCTACAGCAACAACTATCAGCGGCTTGCTCACCTCCTTCAACAACCCACATCGCCAGGTCATAATCTTCTCGATCCAGCTTGCGCACGACTGCTTATCTTTTTGCACGTCACCATGAAACTCATCAACACTTGACTTGAATGCATGCAGAAGGTCACCAACGCGAGGTTTTACCAGGTCTTCACTTGTGAAGTGGAGGCGTGGGGAGTATTATCTTCTCCCATTTAATCAAAAAGT
>JANBTM010000476.1:0-10767 GCA_027578695.1 Coemansia sp. RSA 1365 | reverse complement strand
AAGAGTAGGAGACAAAAGAAAATTTCAGGGGAGTTTTTTCAAAACTCCCAATAAAGGCGCTGGGTTTCTCACGCAAAAAGTGAAAAAATGTAGTATCTGTGTTATCTTTAGTCTCGCAATTCACTATTCTATGCATTGCATTGAACAATAGAAACTATGAATATGAGCAAGAGAAAAATAAAGAGACCATAGCAGGCCAGATACATGCCTGCCCAGGCTTATAATTGCAACCCAGCATGCTGGTGATCACCAAATAAATTGAGATCATCACACCGGTCTAAGGAAAGTCACCTGCAAAGGGCCATTAAAGATTGGTGAGACCCACCGGAACAGCGGATTCAGCCTTGTCAAGAATGACCAAGCCGCACCAACCAAGCTGCTGTCAAGCATACTCAAGGTGTGATGTACAGTACCAATTGACAAAGAGGAGTGCCTCACTAATGACAAGTATAACGTCGACTTTATTCACTGCCACTGACTATGCCGTATCAAGACACCTTTGTTCCTGGTCCGCTGGAAGGCATTTGAGGCAAACCATGACGTGTGGGAACACGAAGACCACTTCACCAGTGATGCCCCAGTGAATACATACTGCAGCACTCTGGGCATAAGTGAACAGCACAAATTTGCTTGCAGAAAAAACAAGGTCACTCCGCCATGGCTAGGGAATAGCCGGGGGTGATGTGGTAATCACAATTAGATTTGTGATCACCAGCATGCTGAGTTGCAGTTATAAACCTGCACAGGCACAGATCTTGCCTGCTATAATCACTTTATCTTTCTCTTGCTAATATTCATAGTTTCTATCATTCAAAGCAATGTGTAGAATAGTGAATTGTGAGACTAAAGATAACACAGATACTACACTGTGCACTGGTGCCACCTATGCTGGTACTGGCAGTGGAAGCATGACACTAACTTGCATGTCTACGTTTCCACTGCCGCTACTTGAATAGTCAGGGCTAGTGCCAGATGGCTCTGCAGGACTAGTTGAAATGCCCATTTGTTTGCCGCCAACATTTGCAGGTTCTGATGTTTCAGCATTAGCAGGTGCCTAGTCATTATCATCTGGGTCGCTGTGTTCAGACTCAGTGTCAGACTTGCTGTCGTCGCTGGACTTATTGTTGCTACCAGGATACTCGTAGTCTGAGTCGCTGTCTGTCATGTTATTGTCTGCTGGCTTGTTATCGCTGCTGCTGTTGTCTGTAGTCTCGCTGTTGTCATCAGTGGTATCGTCATCAGAGTCATTGCTTCCTATCAAGTTCTTAATGTTGGCTGTTTCAGGCTCGCTGATGCACATGTCGGGCAGCTCTTCACTGCTAGCACTGACAGTTACTATGCTTGTTCCTGGTGTTGAGCACATGTTCGGCATGGAAAAAACTGGCATTGTCTCTTGGAGTATGACAGTTCACATAGCTGATGAATGATGTTGGAGGTAAGTTCAGAGCCGAGCTAGCTAGTGAGTATGCCAGTGTACTGTGAATTTTTGCAAGGTCGCCTGTGTTAGCTCTGGCACCTGTGCATATGGCCACTTTGCCAGCACTGCTTTTGCCCCTGAAATTCAGGCGCAGCTGGCCATCATCATCCTTATCATAACTGTCATTGCTATTGTTGTTGTTGCCGCTAACCTCTGTATCATCTGTAGGGCTGGGCACCACGTCAGCTACTTCAGCATTATTGTCAAAGTTGTAGGCCAATAGTGCAGCGCCAGAAACTCTGGAAGTGAAGGGTGTACCATCAGTGTAGGCCAGGTGGTAAGTTGAGCCATATCATGCTACAACTTGGTAGGGACTGTGGCACCAAGTGCCCGACTCGGCTAGTTTTGCTGGGTAAGGTCTGGTACATGTGGTGACGCACTTGCCTTGCTCAAACCAGTTGGTATATATTGATGAAATCAGATTAGCCTGTGTTATTTCTTATATAACCAGGTGGCTCTCTCCTCTGTCTTCTTTCTCAGTTTTAGTTCTTAGAACATTATCTTCACAAATAAATTTGTTTCTGACTTCAACACATATGCTGCGGTTGGCTTGGGCATTGGCATGCGTCTGTACCATTGTGCTGTAGTTCTTGACTTATTGCCATGCCAGATCTGCTAGCTGTTCCGCGCTTAGCTGTTCACCCTCAAATGGGCACAATGTAAATGCCACGTTGCCGTGTACAGCATCTGTGCTGAAAAAAGAGTGTGGCTGGCATCATTGACATGGTCTTGGAGTGCATAACAGCATATGTGGCTACTATATGTGGCACAAATTGTGTCCATCCCAAACTCCTGGCTCATTGGTGCAGCAGCGCTGTAGTGAAGTTTTAAACTTCTTGACAGCAGCTTCTGCTACTTCAGCTTGTAGATGGTATAGAGATGTTGGAGTATGTTTTACATCCTTAGCATTTAGGAAGTCCGAGAATGCTGCGGAGATGAGCTGTGGGCTGTTGATGCTGGTAAGGAAACACAGGATACCAAATACTTCAAACCAGCCATTTTTCAGTGTATCAATGAGCGTCGCGGCAGTCTGGTCCAGGTCGGGGAATATTTGCATAAATCTGCTGGTGCTGTCGAAGGCCACCAGGGCGTCCATTGCTTCTTCGCCCATGTTTCCAACATGGCAAAAATCGATGTACAAATGTTCACCTGGTCTGTGCATCTTGGACATTACCATCGGAGTGTGTGTCAGCATTTGTATTGCAGTGACCTGGCAGACATGGCATGAGTGGCACAGATCCTGGATGACTATGTACAAACTTGGACACCAGGCATGTCGCATTATAAATTTGAGTGTGCGTGTATATCCTGCATGTGCCAGTACCTCGTGTACACCCTTGACGTACTTGTGCATGACTTGTCATGTCAGAACTGGTACCCAGGTACCAACGGCATCTGCGCTGCCAAGTCCATGAGTGAAATGGTACAGGATTGTGTCATGCATTTCTTTTTTTGCAATTTCGTCAAATTCTGGAATAAGTGGGCCCTGAAACTGATCGCGCTGTGTGCACATACTAATCCACCTTTGTATTTCTGCATTTGCTTGCTGATATTCTGTGAAATCTGTAGGTCACTGAATTTTGAGGGTACAGATGATTGTGCTGTACTACTGTGCTGTTGTTGGCTGATCAGAACTTTTGTTTTTTCTGTTGCTTTCGCTGTTGTCATTGTCGTCGCTATTGCTGTCATCATCAGGGGAATTATTGGCGGCTTTGTTGTTATCATTGCTTTTGTAATCTGTCAGGTAGCCAACTATATAGGACCACCGACCAGTGGACAGTTCTGAGCTGCTCATGCTCAAGGAATCGTTAACATATTTGATGCCATCACTGCCAATAGTTTCTTCTAGAGTGCTTGGCATTTCTACTGCGGGGATTTTATCAGGGTGCAGACGCTCTTTTGCCTGCAACAGCCAATCCGCCGTTTGCTGGTCTTTGCTCTTGCGATGTATGATCATTCGCTTTTTCATGCCAAGCTCAGTCAGACTGAGTTTGAATTGTGCTAGAGGATCGGCGTCGCTGGTAGTTTTGTGCGCGAACAGTGATATGACAGTGCCACAGTCCATTTCGATTCAGAGGTTTGCACAACCATCAAGGTAACCATAAAAATACTTAACTGCTTTGTACACTGCACATGCTTCTCTCCATGTAGAATGTTTGCACCCTTGCTTTTTGCCGAATGCATGCGAAAAATAACAGACCAGCACAAGATCTTCAGGGTTGTCAGAATGCTGGGCCAGGAGAACTGCACCAACGCCGGCGCCAGCTGTGTCAGTGTGTTATTTAGCAAGTTTAGTGAGCGCAGTTAATAAAATAAATAAAAAATAAAAGCATAGACAATATTAGAGACCTAAGGGTTTTTGTTATTCTTGCTTAAGAGACAGTGCTTTTATTGGCTCAATTGTCTCTCCTAAAGCTATCGCCATTGGCGATAGTGCTCAGGAGGAGGGTCCTTGTGTAGTAACCACCTTACCAGTTACTATACGCTTAGAGGGCTTTTGCCAGCTCATGTCAGACTTCTGTCTGAGCCATGAGCTGCTGCAGCTTCCTTCTAAGACTACAATTGCTCAACTTCTCATGGACAGATCCGACTTGCGAGATCGAATCTCCAAGTCAAGCCAATAGTACTTAGGCTGACTGGTACAACCTTGGTTCCATGAGGGGCAATGCTCACTTACATTATGCTGGGTATGCGCACATGTGGGGAATGTCTTTAATAAACGAGCAGATGCAGCGGCCAATAACACTCACCAATTTCTGGACAAATGGTCCCTCAACCTGGGGTGGACACCCACAGGACAAAAATTCTGGTTACATGCTGGCGATTGTGGTGATCACAATTAGTTCTGTGATCACCAGCATGCTGGGTTGCAGTTATAAACCCACACAGGCTCGTATTTGGCCTGTTTTAGTTTCTATATCTTCATCTTGCTCATATTCATAGTTTTCATCGTTTACAATAGAATGCGTGGAATAGTGAATTGCAAGGAAGACACAACTGATACTACATTTTTTCACTTTTTGCTCGAGAAACCCAGTGCCTTTATTTACTTCTATTTTGCTTGATTTTTTTTCTCTTTCTTTGTTTAGCAAAAAACAATGGCTTCACCAGACAGAGAAGGGCACTCGCCGGACACCATGGCATGTCTGGCACGTAAGCGCAAGCTTAGCTCATTTGTTCCAGTGGCGCCCGTTGCCCTACCAGTCAGTACGGAGGGTGAGGGTGAAAACGCCTCATTTCTGGATTGCAAAGTGATCGAGGGGACTCCCCAGACTGTGGGGGCAAACAATCAGACTGCGGGGGTAAACAATTGCACCCCCATGCGCGTCTCCCCCTTTGTGCAGCCAACCAATGAACGTAGCGCACCAAGGGAGTTCGATAATTGCAGGGAAGGAGGAATTTCCACGGAACTTGCCTTGAGAATGCTGGCCGCCTTGGAGGGAATAAACACGAAACTGGACTCGCGCCTCCCGCCTCCTGGCAGCTTCGCGGGGTCAACCGAGACCCCCGCTTATGGACCAACCGGTACGGTACCGCACCGCGCGCCTGAGGGCAGCGCCACTATGCAACAGCCGTACTCGGTTTCCCGCGCGCCGCAGAGCAGCGCTACTGTGCAGCCGCCGCCCGCGGCAGCCCGCGCACCTGTGGACAGCGCATCTGTTCCGCTGATGAACCCTCCGCCACTGTCAACCGGACGGGTTCCCGCAGATAACGAACCTCACCCGCCTGGTCGCAGTTCAGCGCACCAGGGTCAGCGTAGCCGTGTGGCGACACACACCTTTGTCGGCTTCTCGTCGCTGCTCATCAGCCCGACGCCATTAAATGACCCGGGCACCGCGCCACTCTTGCGCCCTCATCAGGGGATTTCGATGAGCTGGGACTCAGAGGCCGTGTTCGCCGCTTCGACGCCGGGTTATCACGCCCGCTCACGCGGCCCCTCGACTTTTGCACCGCAGATGACGCCCACGCCGAGGGAGCACAACCGGCAGGCGCCTCCGGTCATGATGGCCACTCCCTGGACGGTCGGCACGAATGTCTTCGCCTACGACGCCGGCAACAGGGACAAGTCTACTGCGCAGGGTCCGCGGAAGTTGCCCGAGAACCTTCCGAAACTCGCGCTGAATGGCGATTCGTACGATTTCGCTATGAAAATGGCTCGCGCGCTACAGGCCCGTCGTTATAACCTGGACGAGTGGGGTGCAGAAGCCGTTTTGCTCTCTGTGGACCAGCGTTACGCAGATGCGATGATGCACGCTTTGTAGCGGGATCCGCGCCCGACTTGGAAGGAGGTCATCAGGATGCTACTGCACTATGCACCAGCAAGACTGACCTCAGTGGAAGCTGGACGGCACCTCGGGATGATGCGCATGGATATCTATGAGCCGCTGCTCTGCTACCTGCAGAGGTTTGAGAAGCTGTGCATGCTCTCTGGAATGCGTCGCGATACCAGGGAGGTCCGCACTCATTTCCTGAGTGGCCTAGACTGAGAAGTTTGCATCATATTTACCGGGCACTTCCTGACATAACTGGAGGATGGTAAGCTTGATGAGGGGTACGCTTATGTGAGCGAACTCCAGGAAACATTTAATATGGTGATGCGGAACATTTTGCGGTATGCAAAGTTCCACCAGGCGATGAACGAAGCGATCTCAGCGGAATATGGTGCGCCAACATTAAACCGACCTAGCCCGATTAGCGCTAGTACCACTGCACCTCAAGTCGCCAGCGGTGACTCCTACCCACGCGCGGGCACTACCACCGCCTCCGGCACCTGTACAGATTCTCGCCGCTCCCTTGGTGGTGGAAGGGACCAGCACCGTTGGCCTCGTAATGACGAACGACGGTGTTGTAGACTCAACCAATGGCCAATCACGTGGCTAGAGTCTACAAACATGTGTGCTGATCCTTGGGCCTTTGCCCGGCAGAATCCGCCAACATTAATGGATCTCTCTCTTCTCTTTCACCTAAACAGTTTCAATAGTTCTTTACTTGCTAATACAGAGCATAGGATAGGGAATTGGAAACCAAGGTGTTGAAGTAGTCACTAATATTGATCCATTTACAATAAATGGGACCGGGGCGCATACAGGTACTGTGGGAACGTTCCCCTGGTGAATGTCCGCTGCATGGCGGTCGATAATGACCCAACGGCTGCAGCAAATGAGGAAGCAGAAGTGGATGCCAGAGTCGACTCTGACTGGTCTGGTGAAGCGTCCTGGCCAGAAGACGGACCAACAGCACAACGAGTTGACATATTCGGCGAGTTCAGCGGAGATGACAATTCGGATCTGGAGGTTCACGTGGCATCGGTCGAAACTGCGCGGGAATCTGTAGTACCAATGGATTCAAACGATACGTAGCTGCAATCGACGCAGGGCACTGTTTGCAGGGGGCCTGCAGCAAATAGAGCTCTGCTAGAGCCATGGCACATTCCGGTGTGCGCATCGGCAGGCGGCCCAATGGTCGCTATATGGGCAGAACTGGATTCCGGGGCTTCGCATATGCTCGTCAGCGAGAGCATTGTGCAACAGCTCAAACTGATAATCACGCCGAAGGGTGGTGCTATCCACCTTGCCATGACATCAGCGTCCATCAAGCGAGTAGGCTGTTTCGAGCTTACACTATGCACTTCGCGTCACATGATTTCGGTGCGCGCGGATGTTCTACTGGGCCAATGCGGCTTACCAATTCTGATCAGGCGAGATGTACTGGCACGGTACTGCATCGACGACTTGCTTGGTGTGTTGATGGACCGGGATGGCAAGCAGCTGGCGACGTCGACGGAACCGGATGTAGCAGAGCTAGCAGCCACCGACGATTCATTGCATCGGACTGACATGCTTGCCGCACTCGCGACCGAACTTCAAGCCAACACGTCGTTGGATGAATTGCTAGTATGCCCGCTGCCCGAGGCGGTTGTTACTATACTGACGATGGGATCACGGAAGGTTTACTGGTCACAACTGCATTTCGGTGAGCAAGATTTGGTGAAGGTCGATGCCCTCGTCGCTGATCTTAACGCTCGCAGGTTCATACGTCTAGCTCCAGCAAACTGCTCGTACAACTTGCTGATATTCTTGGTACCGAAGAAAGATGCACAGGGCAAACTAACTGCATCGCGCCCAGTCGTGGATTACCGCTGGCTTAATGTTATTACCGAAGATGACGTCTTCCCGCTCCCGATGGTGCGGGATATCATTAAGGACGTTGCCGGGGCCACTGTTTTCACGACCCTAGATCTGACTCAAGCGTATCACTGCTTCCCAGTCGCTACGGCGGACCAACCAAAAACTGCCTTCTCATGGAATCGGGAACACTGGGTATACGCTCGCGCCCTGTTTAAGCTGAAGAATCTGCCGGCTCAATTCCAACAGGTCATCTCATGCCTGTTGCACCATTGCCCATTTGTGCATGCATACATCGATGATATCGTCATCTTTAGCAGTACGATGGCCACGCACCTGGAGCATACGAGGCAGGTGGTCCGGAAACTCACGGAAGCGCGTCTCATGTTAAATATTGACAAATGCTGCTTCGGTCTCCCGGCTGTGCGATTACTAGGCTTTGTGCTTTCTGGATCGGGACATTCAGCCGAGCCCGAGCGCCTCGAGCTTTTACGTCAGTGGCCCGAGCCGCAGACGGCCACGCAAGTTTGGGCGTTCCTCAGCATTTGAATTACATACACAAATATCTACCCCTTCTCAATTGTGTCCTCGCCCCGTTGCATACTCTAACAGGCACACCAAAGGGAACAACGCTGAACTTCTCAGATGCACAGTGCAAGGCTTTCCAGGACACATGCACCTTGGTGGCTAACGCCATTAGCCTGTACTTTCGGATCCGCATTGGCCATTGACTGTGGGCACTGACGCATCGGACTCCGGCATCAGTGCAGTTTTGTACCAAACTGACGATTGTGGTCGTCAGCGTTTCTTGTCGTTTGCCACAAAATCACTCTCCCCGGCTCAACAAAATTACCCGATCACTCATTGCGAGCTTCTCGTGGTCATCTTCGCCATCCGCCGCTTCCATGATTTTATTCATGGATGCCATTTTACGGTACTCACAGACCATGCCGCATTGTTGTGGTGGCAGACTAAGGAGGACCTATCGCCAATGCTTGCCCACTGGTACACGATACTGCAGCAGTATAATTTCGGAGTCAAACACTGTCCAGGCATTCTCCACTTCCTGCCAGACCAGTTGTCCCATCTGGCGATGCAATTTACTGCGCACCATGTGGTGATCACCACCGCACACTGCTCTGGTCCTATCCCTGCGTCAGTCAGGGTTTTCTTGCGCGACCCGTCTGTCCCGCTTCCAAAACGTATGCACGCCACTAATGCAGGCTGGGACCTGCTCGCCGCCTAGGCCATCACACTTCCCCCTGGTGAACGCGCACCGGTACACACTGGTGTACATATCGAAACACCGCACAGGTGCTACTTGCGCATCACACCGCGGTCTGGTTTAGCCACTCGGGGTATCGATGTCATCGCTGGCGTTGTTGACGCAGGCTACTGCAGGGAGCTATGGTACTGCTCGCCAACAATTCCTGCGGCCCATTCCACATTTCACATTTCCAGGCAGTAGCGCAAGCAATTTTTGAAGCATTGGCGCTCGTAGACCATCTGGTTGCCATTCGTCGTATTGATGACCTGTCTGACGCGGCGAGGGGGGTGAATGGTTTCGGCTCCTTGGATAATTCGGGTCCTTACCTCAACGCTGTTAAGATCCATGCAGCAACCACCGAGGAGTCACCACACGCAGCGCAGACAGAGATACTGTGCCAGGTTCACTCCCTCAGTCACTTCCGTGCAGCCACGTTAGCCACGGCAGTCAGGGCCGATGGCTACGAGTGGCCAGAGCTAGATAAGGATGCTGAGAGTCTAGTCTCGTCATGCTGTGCCTGCCAGCTGCAGACCGCCAAGCGCCCTCAATTCTCTCCGCTGGTGCCAATAACGGCTGCGCGGCCAATGGACCATGTAGCGATGGACCTTGCAGGCCCACTCCAAGTTACAGAGTCAGTGTAGTATCCGTGGTATCTTCTTCTCGCTATTCACTATTCTACGCGTTGTATTGAACGATAGAAACTATGAATGTAAGCAAGATAAAGATATAAAACTAAACAGGCCGGATACGTGCCTGTGCGGGTTTATAACCGCAACCCAGCATGCTGGTGATCACCGAACTAATTGTGATCACCACAGTCAGGCAACACTTAAGTGCTGGTTGTAGTGGATGTCTTTACGCGATTCACTTTCCTTGCGGCGCTTTGCAACAAGACTGCAGCGTTCATCACTCTGGCATTGATACCGATTGGGTGCATGTTCGGTTTCCCCACAGTTTTGCAATCGGACAACGGCACGGAATTCGTCAACAAGATTTTTGAGTTTCTAACCAAGGCCACTGGCACCGACCATTGCACGACGACGCCATACAACTCGTCAGCAAATGGTCTAGCAGAACACGCCATTCAACGGGTCAAAAAATCTCTAGCCAAGCTGGCAATCAGCGCCCTATCTGAATGGGACATTCATCTGCCGATTGTCGTATTCCATTGCAACGCCAGTGTCCACTGGGGCATTGGCATGGCTCCAGCAACTGCCATGTTCGGACGTGACATTCATTTGCCTATGGCGCTGAAACACGCCTTAAACAATCTAACGAACAAGCTGTCCCTGCAGATGCTCTCAAGATTTCGCAATATCGTCGTCCATCCAGAGGTTGCACGCAACCTCTCGACTTACCAGGCCAAAATGGCCCTGGCCTTTGGTAGGGTGCACTAACCTGCCGAACTAGCTCAGGGCGACTGTGTGGTTCTCCTTGGACGAGCCACCAGTCTATGGAAAGTTACCCGCGAAGGGCCTTACAAGATCGGCAACACTCATTGCAACGACAGGTTCAGTCTTGTCAAGGACGATCATGCCACGGCAACCAAACCTCCGTCTGGCATTTTTAAGGTGCACCACCTTATTCCTATCGACAAGGAGGAGCGCCTCGCTGACGACAAGTATGAAGTCGATTTTATCCATGGCCACCAACTGCGCCGTAATAAGACTCCTCTCTTTTTGGTTTGCTGGAAAGGGTATGAGGCCAACCACGACATGTGGGAGCCAGAAAACCATTTCTCCAGCGATGCCCTTGTGGATGCATATTGTAACACTCTGGGCGCTAGCGAACAGTGCGAATTAGCACTCGCTAGAAAATGCAGGAACACAAGAGCACCCCGCTGTGGCTAGGGAATAGCCGGGGGTGATGTGGTGATCACAATTAGTTTGGTGATCACC
>JANBTM010000475.1:0-10774 GCA_027578695.1 Coemansia sp. RSA 1365 | reverse complement strand
AAAACGATCTGCAATGTGAGCAATGTCGGTGGAAATTTGCGCGTGTACATGTGTTGATGCATTGGAATATGATTTACTGGTTTAGTAACACAGATGTGAACAATAAAACAACATAAGATTTTGCTCAGTCGTCTGTAAAAGGTGGCTTTGGATTCCCCCATCAAATGCAAGCTACATGCACATATGCAGAAAATTTTCTGATGCACCTCTTTTAGTTTTGGTCAGTCTGCAGCTGCCAAGCTTTCGTGCAGTTTGGCTCTCTTCATCCACCCATGTGCATGGATACCATTGTGAGCCGCGAATTCAAGCGGCCAAATTGTAGCCAACGTACATTTTTGTTGTCACCCGTTTTTTGTTATATTCACTTTTTTATGGAATGCGGTCAGAAAGCAATGCATGTTCTTGTAAAGCTCAGCAGCCCCGATTGAAAGTGTAGACGGGTTGCATCTGGTGTATTGGACAAAGCTTTGCCGGACTTTTATTTTTATTTTTTTACAAAATAAGATCCAGAATGGGGGGTGGTAGTTGTGCTGAAAATAGGGGAGGGTTGGAAAGCACCCTGCGGGGGTAAACTGCCTTAACAAGACAGTGATGTGTTGCGTCAACAGGAACGATTTCCAGTCTTTAAAGGAAAATAATATCGAATGAGAAGGGGGACATACTTGTTCCGCTTCTGGATTTCAGCATAAAAACATTGACTTCGCCACTCCAGAATGTCATCCATTTACAGTGCTTGCTGATTTATTGCTGCTTCGCTGTAGCTTATCTTTGTTCTGTCTTTTCCTGTATCAACTTTTCCTAAATATTGAAGGCTGGGTCTTCATTGCATATTTCAGCGCTTACAAGGAACCGCAACTGTCTCTCACTCTATTATTTATTGCGCATCTAAACGCCTTTTTTATACATATATAATTTTGTTCGCTTCTTTTTGTTCATATATACGGCTGTTGACTTATAATTCTTGGCAGCTCGTGTTTCTTAACATTCTGTCGTCTTAGAAAAGGGGGTAGTAATAGCATGGTGGATCCGATCCACATTGGCCTTACCACAGTTCCTGAAGACTTTAGCCACCTCGACAACAAGTATACAAAAGGTTCACTACGACCAATCAGCACAAAAAACACAACCACAATGCCAATAATCGGTGGAAACAAGACTCTCTCTTCGCTGCTCCACCTCTCGGGATCGGGCTCAAGCAAACCAGACGGGCGCACGGCGTTTTCGCCATACACAGGGTCACTGTCGAGCGATGGAGGAGGACACAATGCTCGCGGTTCGACTAGTCAGCAAGAACCGGAGCTTTCGCTGAGCATGTCTGCGACAATGGGATTTGGGAGCAGCATTACGCTTAACGTTCGATACGTGGCAAAGGATATGTGGCGAAAGGTGGCGTTTCCGCCTGGAATTACAGTTACCCAAGCGCGTGACATCTGTATGCTGCGTTTTAACGTTTGGCAACAGACACTATCTGGCGGCGTATCCTTTGGCCCCACTGAGAATAAAGAGCAACAGGCGTGCGCAGGGGTTGGAAAAAGCACAAAACCAAGCCATGCCCAAGGCGGTGTAGCGATGGGATTTGGCGAAGGCAAGCAATGCCAAAAGGCGCAGTCAGAGTTGCGTGAGCAGTATGGGCTGTTTTGGACATCGGCTGGACACTGGCTGGAGCCGGATGAAATGCTCAACGCGTATCCGCTGCACAAGGCCGAGGTTTTGGAGCTTCAGCACATTGTTGATTTCATTCCATTACAGCCGCACGAGTTCAAGCTTAGCTATGCTGAGGGACACTTGTACTGCCTGCAAACGGATGGAGATAAGTCACACTGGCAAATTTGCTGGGCGGTTCTGCGCTGCCGGGTGTTGCGGCTGTACAACCAGAAGGGACAACAACAGGCCAAAACAGAGATTGATTTGTCACAACCGTTCCGCCTAACAGATCAGGATGGCCGTAGCTGGCCGCGCACCAGCAGCTCTAAGGGCGGTAGTACAGTAGACATCGTCGGAATCCAGTTGCTACTTGAGGGTCTTCCGAGCAACCTTGACGGCGGTTGTGGCACTGACGGCGGTGTGCTAGTGCTTCAAGCGCTTGCAGGTAGTGGCAGCAGCGCAGCACTTAACCATTCTGATACAAAGTCGACTCATGCATTTCGCACCTGTAGTCTGTTCGACTATGATGTCTGGCATCGTACACTCCGCCTCTCGGTTTCGACAGGGGCTAATAATGGAATGACAGGCGGGGGCACCAGCATGAGCGCCAGTGCAAGCGTTAGCGGCGCAAGCAATGCGAGTAATAACGGCGTACCGCTATCCGTGCAGTCTTCTGATATGACTGTGCCTGGGTCTAGCGGCTTTGACGGAAGCAACAACACGCCATCGATACTTTCACCGCAGATAAGCCAGCGGTTGTGGCCTTCTTCAACGCGTCACGAGGGCTACGTCAACCGCAAACAGCCCGACGGCTACGGGTTTCGCCGCCGATACTGTGTTTTGTTACCCGACGCTCTGTTTGGATTTCTACATGCGGACGACTGTAAGGATCTTTCGAATGCTGATCTTATCTCAAAGTGTGAGTTCGCTGTGGCCCTCGCGCCCTCGGCTGTCACCATTGAGGCCATTGCTTGGAATGGCCGATACCTTTTGCGCGTCTTTGGGTTGGAGTCGCAGAGTTTGCGTGACAAGCCCGGTGCCACATCGTTGCAACCCGAAGAAAAAGTCAGAACGCAATGTACTGATATACTGGCCACTGCCGCGCAATCCGCCATTGAGCAGCATGGCAGCACTTTTGGACTTATTCCCAATGCGCGTGAGCTAGTGCGTCTAATGATTGAAGATAACGACGAAGGTCAGACATGGGCCGTAGGCTTTAACAGTATTGCCGGCCTACAGATAACTGGCCAGTCCAAAATCATAATGGGCGCGCGTCGCATCAACTCGTTAGCTGAGTCAAAGTCTTTTGCAAATTTCAAGGCTGGTTCTGGCGATTCTCACACTATGCCACCGCCACCAGGAACAGCAGCACGCGGTGCAAACATGGCTTTAGACGCATGCGAAGAGGCTTCTGTAAATTCCAGTACAGTTGCTACTTCCTCCGCAGGACAACAGTCGCTAAATGAGTTTATTGTTAATCAAATGGACTCAACAACCGGATGTCCTCGACAACAGGCACAGCTGTCCTCGATACGAGGACAACACAATTCCCAACCAGGCCTTGGAATTTACCATCAACCTACGTCAAAGCAGTCAGAGCAAGAAACTGAATCCATTAATGGGAGGCTTCATGAGGAGGCAAAACCGCCAAAATGGGTTCCATTGAGCATCGATAAATATGTCAAGCAGGAAGAAGACAAAAAACGACTTGGTGCCTCTGGATATGACATAGATACTAAACATGCTGGCTCGCGCAGTAGTGGTGGTGCTCAAGGACTCCAATCCAAGTCTGGCAATGCCAGTGACCACGATCATGAAGACGACCATGGCCATGGACACAACCATTCTCATCATCATTATACCGATATTAACATTGGACATGGTAACCACCGAAACCCAGCACGTTTCAACTGGTTCAAGCGCCGTGGGTCTACTTCAAGGTGATCATACTTTTTTTTTTTTAAAAAAAAAAAACTTTATACACATTAAAATATACTGCGAAAATGTGTTTTTTATTATGTTGTGGTAGCTCACTATTTGATATTTACTAGGCCAAAGATAAGTTATCACGATGTGTGAACTGAAAATCAATCAAAAGTTTGTCTTGTTACTGGCAAAACTTCTCCTATGTCACAAACGGCTTTATTTTCTTGGTAAAGCGCACTATCTGATACGTAAAAAAATCAAGTCCTTGTCAGCAAGTCCGGAATATAAGTACAATACCAGATTACAGAATATCTAAATAATAATAAATGGTGGTAAGTTAAATCCAAACCATTCAACGCACAAATTACACCTTGCGTTCTAGTCTATATCTTCTGTAATAAAAAGCATATTTGTACTTGAGCTATTGGATGATTTCCATAGATGATTTTGTTTTTAACACCTTTTCTGTTGTTGTCGGCACCTCAATATGATACTTAATATCCAGGATTAGTGGAGAGGCCCGCAAAAGTAAGTGAAGAAATTTCATTTGCTTCATGTTGGGGTTATTTGATTTGTAGCATCTTCAAAGCATTTTCAAAACGCCATGTCGAACCTATGTCTTTTGGATATGGCTGCAAACATTTTATAAGCAGATAAACATAGTCGGGTGTGAATAATGTTTATAAGACCCCTCAAATAACGCAAAAATCATTACTTTTTTTTAGCATATATGTAAATAGAAATAATAATACGGATTACATATTAGCTAACTGCGAACTTACGTATATTACCTGGTTAGACAAAGTCAAAACTTACTAAAATAGCGATAATTTCTGGCATTTATATTGCGTTGATCTTTAGTATAAAAGGATAATGTCGAAAATGATAAGAAAACACAAAACCGCAGGTTACAAACACTTTCTACACAATATGCCAACAACTCACATACATCCAATTACTGTCTAAAATACTAGAGAACCAAGCTCGCAGGAAAGCACATAAGTAGTGCAAATATGGCTACGCTTTAATTGCTGCTTACTGGATTATCCAAAACAATGCGATAGCGCGCCTTGCCACTGTTGACACGCTCCAGCGCTTCATTAACCTTTTCCATAGGAAGACGTTCGATTATCGGACGGATGTTATGCTCAGCCGCAAAATCTAGTGTCTTCTGCAAAACATCAACGCCACCAATAAGTGATCCAGTGATTAAGACCTCTGATGAGGTAAATTCGCCAGCGCCAAAGCTCATTTTCCCCGCAGGAAGAGCCAAAAGTACGATCATGGCGCCAAAGTCCATCCAGGACATATACTTGTTGTACTCGTTAGATTGAGAGCTCGAGGTCACAAAAAGATAGTCCAATTTGCGATGTACTGACTTGAGATTTTCCTCGTCTGAGGTGTTGATAAAATGGGTAGCACCCAAGTCCAGACACTGTTGTTTTTTGTTCGGTGAGTGCGAAAATGCATACACTTCCGCGCCAAGTGCGTGTGCAAACTGAATTGCAAGATGACCCAATCCACCTATACCAACTATTCCAACCTTGTCACCCTTCTTTACACCCTTGCGAATCATCGGCGCAAATGTCGTCACACCAGCGCACATCAGTGGTGGCGCATACTCAAGATAACCATTGGCTATTGCATCAGGAATCTTGAAGGCATAGTTAGCATCAACGCGGACCGCTGTAGCATATCCTCCCTGTGCCTGCTCACCATCAGGGTACTTTTCGTTGTAGGTGTAGACTGCCTCTGAGCAGTGTGGATCAAGACCACGGCTACACTCGCTGCATTTGTCCTGTAAGCAACCATAAACTTGCGCACCAACACCAACAATGTCTCCTTCAGAGAACCTGGTCACATTCTCGCCTTTTGTTACGACACGGCCCACGATCTCATGGCCAACAATAGCAGGGTAATCGGTTTTTTCCCATTCTGCCTTGAGCGTGTGCAGATCAGATCCACAAATACCACTATGCATAATCTCGATCTCAACATCGTGTTGTCCGATGGGACGAGGCTTGTATGACCAAGGCTCGACCTTAACACCAGGCTTCTTAGCTGCCCAGCCATGGATTACATCAAACTTGCCTTGGACCATTTTTTTTGCGGATACTTTAAAAAAAAGTTGTTGGCTAAGGAAATATAAACGTCAAAGTATAAAAGGCGAGATATTACTGTATAAGAAAACCGTTTCTTTTTATACCGAATTAAGGCCGCAGCAGGCACAGCGGTAAATGTCATAGAAACGATGGTACCCCCAACATTTTGCCCACGGGCGACTATGTCAGCAATGATGCTTCGAATTCCGCTGCTTTTGCAGAAGTTAACTTTCAATGGGGTTAGTAATGCACCAACAGGACTAGGGCTTAGAAAGGGTGTGTTTTTCCTGGTTTGCAACAGTTTGCTAGCGGGATCTCGGTCTCCACGAAGCAAAAAAGCTGATGGATCGCGTGTCTATGACGCACGACAATCACTTTCCCATGGATGGGGTTTGCATCTGCAGTTCTGAATTGGAAAAATAGATCAGCCACGTGCCTAGAGCCAGAGCTTATACACGATAGATGTCAGTAAGGGAGTTGAAAGATAGAAACTTGGGTTCAGGCAGAAAGCTATCCTACTGCAAAATATGACAATGTGTTAAAGCCACCAATAAACAAGATGCACAGACCATGCTTAAAGTGTATGCATCCCATGCATATCCACTCGACCGGCTAATATTTTCCTGAGAAATAATTATTTGTGATTCTGATATATGAACAATAGAGGAATCATATATACCTTTAACGCAATGTGTATACGTCGTAGTACGACAGTCAAGATTAAGCGTAAAATTGCATTTATTATTGCAGGACCTGTCAACGACCCAAATGATGGCTGTGCACATATGTGGTATCGCAACCTGCCAGCACCAGCGTTTGGTGGTGCCAAGATCGCGTACAAACATCGGTGATTACTAATTACAGCGGTGATTTGATCATTATTTACCTGTTTGTGCACGTCGAGAAACTTTAAAGAGGAGTTTCTGGATTGAATTCGGCTTGCATTCCAAAACCACGTATATTTTGCATTTTAAAAAACGGAAATCAGTGCATAATGGCAGACAGAGACGACGAAAAAATGGATGTGGATGACGGGACAGACGAGATATCGACAATAACTTTGGGACAGTACTATCAGCGACTGTTTCCATTCACAGACTACTTCAAGTGGCTAAACTACAGCGCCAGCGAAGCAACGCGAGAGTTTACGCATCGCGAGTTTAGCTTTACGATTAATGATGGAGTATACTTACGGTATCAATCGTTCAAGGATGGTACGGAGCTGCAGCGAGAGGTTGTACGACTGGCACCAAGTAAGATTGACATTGGAGCGGTGTTTACAGCAGCACCTAAGCACGCGAAATCGTTACAGCCTGGCGTGTTCAAGCCCGTATCAAAAGAACTGGTATTTGATATTGATATGACAGATTATGACGAGGTAAGAACGTGTTGCTCAGGTGGAGAAATCTGTGACAAGTGCTGGCCGTTTATGACAGTGGCTATGCATGTTGTGGACCAGGCGCTGCGAGAGGACTTTGGGTTTACGCAAATCATGTGGGCGTATTCGGGCCGACGCGGAGTGCATTGCTGGGTATGTGACGAGCGCGCGCGGCAGCTGGATGACCCAGGACGTCGGGCTGTTGCAGGCTATCTGGGAATGGTCCGTGGCGGCGCCGAGCAGAGCAAGAAAGTGACATTGTCGCAGCGCAGCGGGAAGCATCCGCACGTGATAAGGTCGGCAAAAATTGTTGAGGATTACTTTGAAGAGTTGCTACTAGTGAGCCAAGAAATTTTGCTTACGCGTGAACGTTGGACCAAAGTGCTAGCAGCACTGCCCGACGAGGAGGTTCGCAAGCAACTAGATGCAAAATGGACGAAGAACCCCGACCGCTCCTCAGTTGACAAATGGTCTGAGATGGTTGACGCGGTAGATCGTCGCGCTGGTAAGCGCAATACTGCGTATGGACTTGCCACGTTTGAACGGGATATGATGTTACAGCTCGCGTATCCGCGACTCGATGAGAATGTGACTACTCATCTTAATCATCTACTCAAGAGTCCTTTCTGCATACACCCAAAGACCGGTCGCGTTTGCACGCCAATAGCGTCGGATCAGTTTGATACTTTTGATCCCTTTTCCGTGCCTAGCCTTGGCCAGCTTTTACGCGAGCTCAACACATCCCAGGACGCCACCGCACCCACCTCACTAGCACAATATGCAAATGTGTTTAAGGAGTTTGTCTCGACACTCTGTAGGTCGCAGGATGTAAAGCCAACTTTGCCATCACTCGAGTTTTAGCCATTTCCGTTTTCTACAACTTGAAAGAAAAATTAGCAAGCGCAGTTACGTTGACAATTGCCAATAAGGGAAAATTGTGTATCACACAGAGAAAACATTCGAAGAGAATTAGAAAGATATTAGAAGTTCTGGCTCGCCATCGGTAATAGCAGCCGTGTCACCGGCACCAGTATTATCTGTGCCAAGTTGTTTTGAACTTTCGTCATCAAACCAGGGATGTAGCGCTGCGTCGCGCGGAATGCCAGGGCGCTCGGATTTTGTGTAAACAAAGCGAGAAGCAGGTGTTTGCAGCACCGACGAAACGTTACCAAGCTCGGCTACTAGTTCTTCCAGCAGCGGCGCAGGTAGATCGGAAGACAAAGGAAGCGGCGGAGATTTCTCTGCCAAAACAACCGAGCGCGCAGCGGCAGGATCAGCAGACAGCAGGCGCCAATAGATATACGCACGGTCACGAACATCGGGGTTAGCGCATTTTTCGGTAGCTGTCTGCAGCGCGCGGACAACCAGCTGCTGTGCGCGTTGTGGCTGTTTGAGGAAATATTTGACCGTCGCGCTGATCAGCGCCAGCTGTACGCGTGCGTCCTCCTCCTCCAGGAACGAGTCCAACTGGTTGTCCAGCATACTCTGCGCGTTAGTCACATGCTCTGGATACTCGCCTATGGCCCATAGAAAAGCAGCTCGTGCTGCAGGCTCATTAATGTACTCGGCATGCTCACACAAAACTGTTACAGATTCTCCAAAACGTCCAGGGTAGTACCGTAGCACGTTGCCCAGTACTTCTGCCGCAATCTGTACCACATAGTCAATCCTCATCTGCAGCAGTTCCGTTAGCACCTGGAGTGCTTGCGTTGCCGCCGCTTCGTACCGCGCAGCCAAACGGCCAATAGCAGTCACAGCGCAGCGCACAAAATCTACATCAACCTCCTTTGCATATTCCTTCAGCTCAGCCAAAAGTGGCTCAGAATTGCGCTCTGAACATATGCGCACCAGTACTTCAATCTTTTCAAATTTGACGTAGATCGGGTCGTTGTACTTGCAAAAGAACACTCGGATTTCCTTGCTCAGCAGTCGCGGACGCCGCTGAAGGATTACGTTGATATTGCGCAGCGCCACGTACTGGATTTCAGGCTCCGACGCCAACAGTGTCACAAGCGGTGGCACCATCTTCTTTGCAAACTGTGCTAAAAGATCAGCTCGCCGCACATACTGCTCGTATTGCAACAGCAGCCTCACTGTCGTTAGTACTACGCTGCCGTTTGCATGTTGTAGCCGCGGCAGCACGCGCTCGCAAATGTTCTCGGCCTCCTTCTCGTCTGCTGGTCGGTACTCGCTCAGTGCCTCGAGAATTGCTATCTGTCCCCACTCGACGCTTTCGTTCACTGCCGTCAGCAGGCGGCCTACCGTCCGGGCCTCCAGACGCCAGATGCCTTCCGCCCGTTCGCTCATTTCGCGCAGCGCAGAAACTGCATTTGCCACCACCATTGTATTTGAGTCTGCCAATGCCTCGCGTACCCGCTCCACAAACCCGTTTTCCTCCGCTGCCGCTTGGTTTAATTCAAATACCTTTGCAACGCACATCACCGCTGTCTTGCGCACATAAGGATTTGAGTCGCCCAGACACTTGCGTAGCGGGTCGCTCAAATAATCCACCACTTCCTGCACCTGCAGACATCCCATTGTGCGGATTGCCAGCGCCCGTATTAGCGGGTTGCTATCTTCTGCGTCTTTTACAAATGTGTTTATTGCAAGAATCACCAGGTCCGGCTGTGTTTTCGCGTAGTTTATCAAGTACAAGTAGATGAGCTTTTTAATTTCCAAATCTTCTGTGTGCATGTTCTTCAAAACATCTGTGAATAGCCCGCTCACGTCTTTGCCCACTGTCATATTTGCGATTACCCGTCGCACTGCCTCCTTACGTCGCTCCTTGTATTCGCTGTTCAGCTCTGTCTTTAGCTCGTAGTTCTCACCCTTGCGCAGTGCTGCCAGCACCTTGGCCTTCATAATTTGAAGCCGCGCAATGTTTGTCTGAATCGCCGCATTCATCATCTTCTCCTCCTTCTGCTGTAAAGTTCAATGTAGACGTATGCGATTAAAGATAGTTTATAGGGTTACTACCTTGAGAGAGAAGAAGGCATTCCAACTGGTGTCTGAAGTGTTGTTCAAAGTTCACTGGCGTAGATTGTCTTTCGACTCGGCTCGATTAGGCATCTCATCAACCTGCTTTACCTTGTCCAAAGGGTACATGTGTGCTACTGCAGGCGAAGAGCACACGAGAGTGTACATCTAGAGGGCATATGCTGATGACCAACAATATTGTTATTGAGCATGAAATTTTCAATGTGAACCCCTATTTAGTTGGTGGCTGCCGAAAGACGGATAGTAGAGTCTAGTTTGATTTAGTTAGCTGAATATGCTTGGAAATACAGATCCTGCGTGAAATGGGAATAGAGGATGTTACATGCTTTATACGTTTTTTACGTTCGGCTGCTGCTGTGTCTTCAGCAGGGAGGATTTTGTTTTTTCTGTGCGCACACAAAAAAGTTTTAATAAGTAGACATACAAAATGAAATACTGTGTTATTACTATTATTTATAAAAATATTATTCGAGAAAACTGACTCAAACAACACATGTGAAATTGCCGCCCACACATCAAGTTGTTTGCGCGCCTTGCATCTACTTAGAATTTAGCACTGTAAACTTGAGAGGTGTGGCCAGTGCATTAATAGTGCTAATGCAAGGCAGGTTTGATTTAGCGCCTCTGCTGTGGATTTTTTTTTTGAGCAAAAATATTAGCATCTAGAAAAATTACTATTGCGGCATTCAGTATGACAGGTTTGCGCTGTAATTTGCGCCGTTGTTTT
>JANBTM010000473.1:0-10838 GCA_027578695.1 Coemansia sp. RSA 1365 | reverse complement strand
CAGCCCCGCCACCTGTGCATATTGGGCTTGCAACGCATTTTGCTGTCGCTGGTGTAGTAAGACGGATCGAACTACCTGTGCTTATCCTAAGTCCATTTGCCAATGCCCGCTGCATTGTATACAGAATTGAAATGTGTTCTAAAGTCTAAAAAAATATATAACGGGTGGACGGAACGCTCAAAATATTAAGCCCAAAGATGCGGAAGAGGATTCTTGTTTGCCATCCGTCAGACCCATCAATGAAAATTTTCAATGTGCCCACTAATCTTCGCGATCACAACATGATTAGCTTTCCTTGCAATTGGAGGTTCAGCAAAACCGCTGCGCTGTGGATCTCCCAATGCTGGTCTTGGCACTCCCTATACCCTCCGGTATCCTCATGGGTGTATATAACAAGTTCCGAAAATGCAGCGCAGGGTTCATTGCTTAATCTGATGCAGTGCTGTTAGTCCTAACTTATTCTGCGATGGCAGCATTACCGCCTGTCACTCAGAGCAGGAGCTTGTCATTAAAAAGTGCGTGTGGTTCAAATTATAGTCGCTGTTGTCGGATGGTTTCCAAAGTTTGCTATCTAAAATAACAAGTTGAATACAGAATTGTAGTTAGAAACTCTGTGACTAGTACATCGCACTTATCTTTAGAAAAGGCTTGTATTTGAAGAAGAGTCTGTATGGCATGACATCGTCGCTTTGTAAAACTCTGACTGTTGTGTGGCACGTGAGATTTTATTAACTATCCCACAGGCTAACAAAATTCCGCACAAGCTATAAGTATAGTGAAACACACAAAGAACTAATTAATAAACTACACTTCTTACCTTTCAAACAATAATTCTATAATTTAAATACTTGCAGCGTAAGCAAAACATTTAATACAGCTTATACTCTAAAGAATGCTTGTGTTTCTTGACATTCCAGACAACAGCACTGCTGCGTTTAATGTCTGTGACGTACGACCACTGCATGACCTCACAGAACAAGTGAGCGCTCGGATGGGCAGCAATATTGCTACTAATGCATTTCGAATTACAGAGAGACACGGTATAAGTGTTGAAGAGGCACTGAAAGCTAGTGGCACTCCATGGCTATCACTTCGCGGGCGACTGTTAGGTGGGAAGGGCGGATTTGGAAGTACACTTCGGTCTCAAGGGAACCGGATGTCTGCAAACAAATCCAACAACTACGACGACTGTCGTGATCTCTATGGCCGAAGACTCCGAACCCTAAAAGAGGCAAAAGGTATTATGGATAAGCTTGACATGGAAGAAAAGGCCAAGGAAGAGGCTGCTGAGCATCGTCGCAAAAAGATAGCTGATGGACTAAAGGAGAGACCAGCCAGAAAGCATCGTTTTGATGACACGCCCTATATGCGGAAATGCGAGGAAATCGTTGAGGAGACTAAGAAAACTACGCGCAAAGCAATAAAGGAACGAATGCATAAGCAGAATACCAGATCTGGATCACCGCAATCGTCATCCAAGACAGGAGTTACAATGGAGAAGTCTACTATGTTGCCTCTGATACCACTATTTGATGGCGACCTCGGCAACAGCAGCAGTAGTAGCGAGGATGAGGGTGGCAATGGGAACAACGACAGTGGTTGAATGGCATTGGGTCCCCAGAACCTCCCATATAAATAACAGCCAACGACAGAAGCACATTTTACTTTAGGATTGGCGTCATGCGTTTAATGTTCACGGTTTTTTTTGTACTCTCTTTGTTCAAGTCTTTAAAAATATACAATGGTACGTAATGTTATCGACATCCATCCTAATATAAGTGATGCAGTGTGGCTGCAGCAGTGCTATAAATTCTTAGACAATATTGGATGTGGTGTGCTGACACAGGACAGGCGACGCACAATATAAATGCGCGCTAACGGCACCCATGTCAATGAGGAAATAAGACTAACAAGTTTATTTCTTTTTTGTTTCTCTACTTGCTCATAATCAATTAGTTGTCAAACAAGATACTAAAGTCAGCGACACTAAGCTGTAGAATAGGCGCACTCAGATTAAGTACTGCAGCAATATTGCCCAGAGCTGTAAGCAGATATCACTCACTCACAAATACTCAAACCCACGTGAAGACATCATTTGCAGCAGAAAGGCCGTTAAGATCACTTATGCAGTTTGCAAGCAACGACAAGATTAGTGCAGTGGAAGAGCTGGCCAAAATCAACGACCAGTCTTTAGTTCGCTCAAAGGCTTATGTTGATGGAAAATGGATTGGTGCAGCATCAGGCTCAACATTCGACGTGATAGATCCTGGTACTCTAGAGAAGGTCGGTAGTGTTGCGGATATGGACGCTACTGAGGTACGCAAAGCTATTGACGTGGCCACTGAAGCATTTGTTACTTGGAAAAAGACAACAGCAAAGGAACGCTCAGTGCTTTTACGAAAGTGGCACGATTTGATCATGAGCAATAAGGATGATTTGGCACGACTGATGACTTTGGAGAACGGTAAACCAGTGGCAGAGGCAGCAGGTGAGATATTTTACGGAGCATCGTTTGTGGAATGGTTTAGTGAAGAAGCCAAACGCGCATATGGAGATTTGGTTCCTTCTCCTGTCAGCAATTCACGCATAGTGGTTATGAAACAACCAGTTGGTGTGGTTGGTATTATTACACCGTATAACTTTCCTAACGCAATGATCACCCGTAAAGTATCTGCAGCGTTGGCAGCTGGATGTACTGTTGTTGTGAGACCTGCTTCTGAAACGCCATTCTCAGCATTAGCTTTATGTGAGCTTGCTGAACGAGCAGGTATTCCACCAGGAGTTCTAAATGTCGTCCCATGCTCATCCGACAATACTCCTGCGGTGGGTAAAGAATTAACTACTAATCCGCTTGTTCGCAAGATTTCATTTACTGGATCCACAGCAGTTGGTAAACAATTGATGGGACAAGCATCCACTACTATGAAGAAAATATCATTGGAACTTGGTGGTAATGCACCATTTATTGTTTTTGAAGATGCTGACCTTACTATTGCTGCTGAGCAACTTATCATATGCAAGTTTCGTAATTCTGGTCAAACTTGTGTGAGTGCTAATCGAGTTTATGTGCATGAATCTGTTTACGATGAATTCGTCGATAAGTTTGTAAACTTGGTTAAAGAAGAATTACGCGTTGGTCATGGACTCAGTCAAGATACCACATTTGGTCCTATGATAACTGAGCGTGGTATGCTAAAAGTCGAAGACCAACTAAAACGTGCAATAGACGCAGGTGCTCGTGTGGTAATTGGTGGAGGTCGTCCGGAGGGTTTGAATGTTGGCGGGTATTATCTCGAACCAACTGTACTTGTAGATGTCTCGGATGATGTCCCCATGTCTTGCGAAGAGACTTTTGGTCCGCTGTGTCCGATATACAAGTTTAGCACCGATGAGGAAGTTCTTCGTCGTGCTAATAATGTTCCGGTTGGCTTGGCTGGGTACTTTTTCAGCCGTGATATTGGCCGTATCTTCCGTGTTGCTGAAGGAATTGAGGTTGGAATGGTTGGTGTTAATACTGGAATGATTAGCACTGAGGTTGCTCCATTTGGTGGCGTAAAGGAAAGCGGTGTTGGTCGTGAAGGTTCACGCTATGGCATTGACGAGTACCTAAATATAAAATATATGAATGTCGCCTTTTAATTTATTTGTTTTTCAATACGAAGTATATCTAAATATTTTATATGTTAGTGTAGCTAGTTTGTGAATATTTAATATGCTAGCGAAATAGGCAATTGATCTTGTTTGAATATGTGTAGCTTTATTGGATGTCATATCAAGGCGGAATTCCCTACTTAAAAAGTCGGTTCCCTCAAACACATGTGATTCGCCCCACATAGATGCGCTGTGTGCATAGTTGTACAAATATTTTAGTAAAACATACCACCCACTTTCTAATAGTAAAAGCAGCATCCTTTTGATCTTTATTGTAATTCATACATCACACACACACACATTTAATCATGGTATGTAAGCCAGGGGTGCAGGTAGAGAAACTAGCAACTCAAAAGCAGTCATTATGCATTTCAAGCAGAATTACCACTTATCGCAATTGTTTCTGGTATCTTCACAGGGTAGATCCGGTTTATGCTTGTTCAAAATCGTCAGGGGAAGACTCGACTGGAGAAATGGTACAGCAATTATACTGAACATGAACGTCGGAGACTCAAAGCTGAAGTACATCGTACTGTTGCTTCGCGAGATCAAAAACACCAGTCGAATTTTGTAGAGTTCCAAAACCATCGCATAGTATATCGTCGCTACGCTGGTCTCTTCTTTTGCTTTTGCATTGATACAAATGATAATGAGCTGAGCTTATTGGAGGCCATTCATTTGTTTGTTGAGGTTCTGGATGCGTATCATGGGAATGTATGTGAGCTGGATTTGGTATTTAACTTTTACTGGGTGTATGCTATACTTGACGAGATGTTCCTTGCTGGTGAAATCCAAGAAACAAGTAAAGGTGTTATTCTGGCCAGAATGGACCAGCTTGGCGCATTAGAATAGCATATGCTCTTCTCCTTCCTGCTTATATCTGTGACATGGCAAACATCACTCTTCTTTGTATTGCTTTTCTATTCTTGTGAAGACATGTTCAAATAAAGATCTACTCTAATTCTCTATACGACCAAGTGGGTTTAAATACAACTGCTCTTCCTCTTCGGCTGTGTATGGAGGTGCAGTTTTCACTTGGACAAATGGATGTACGTCTGTAAGGACATTGTGCCAATAACGATACGCATGTGCTTCTCTCTGCGCATTTCTAGCTCGATACTGCTCAAGCTTCTCGCGGTCGAGCACTGCAAGCAGATAGTCTGGGTGCACCATGAGACACTCCGCGCCAACTTGTCCAAAACCAAACGACTTTATCAACCCTGCCTTAACTCCAGATGTCTTTATGGAACGCGAAGGATACACGATGTACTCGAGCCTTTCAAGCTCGGCTGCAATATTGTCAGCGTTACGATTCCCAGGAACGATTCCTGTCCGTAACACCTGCAGTGCGCCGTTGAGCATCCAAATCGAGGCAGGCCCCTTTGGATGACCAGTTAGATACTTCTGGCAGATTGAGAAAACTACATTGCCAGGCGTACGTCCCAAATGTCTCAGCTGTTGCTCGATAATCTCGGACTCGTTCTTGTCATTGGCCTTGGTTGATGTGCCATGGAACGATGCAATTCCAATGTCGTCGATGGTCAGACCCCAGACTGCCAGAGAGCCTCGCAGTGGTGATATGCTTGGATTCCGCTTCCAGAACGAGTTACCCCACATGGTAAGCGCTTCATCCTCCTGCCGCTTGGCCTCTAACGCAATAAATTCCAGCTGGCTATCAACTGCATTATCTTCTAATTCTGAGCATTCTTCACGCGGTTCTTGTGCCATCTGCAATACCAATTCACGCTCCTCTGCTGCCCACTCTCGAATCTGTTTTTGCCTAAGCTCCAGCTGCCGCCGGCGGTAGCTAATCTCCAACAACTGCGCCTTTGCAGGCCCACAGCGAGCCTCCCTTGCAGAAGTCAGCACTCCTTTTCCGGGCGCAGGCACAGAGCGCCCTTCCTTGTCAGTAGCAGTGCCAGTCATCGCCACAATGCCATGAATAGGCACACCCATCTCAATCGCTGTCGTGGCAGACATCAGCGTGACAATCCCTGCTCCTTCGCTCTCCATAAATCCATTACGTGTTGTCGTACACGGACGCGACATCTCCCGCGGAGTCCGCCCTTGCTCAAACTCACTTAATGTACTACTGGTTGCATTCATCTGCGCGAACTCGTAGCTGGTCTCCTCGCATATACTGTCTGTGCCACCGGCAAGCATGACCTTGGCCTTTCCGGACTGGATAGTATCTACCGCAACGTCAATGGATGCAATTCCAGTTGCGCAAGCCCCGATAGTAGTCTTTATTGGACCCGAGGCAGACATCAGCAGCATGTTGATCCACGCAGGAGGCGTGCTTAGGAACACCTCCTGGTACACGTCTGGCTGCTGTGCCTTGTCGCATAGTCGCTCTCCAAACACGCTTTTTGTTGAGCGTAGACCCCCGACCGCTGTTCCTGTTGAGCTGCCAACCTCCGATACATGTACATACTTATAAATCTCATAGGGATCCGTGATACCAGACCGAAGAAGTGCTTCAACAGTAGCAACAAGCGCGTAGCATGATATAGGGTCAATTTGGTCTGCAATGCTCTTAGGTATGCCATAGCGCACGGGATCCCATCCTGTTGGAAGCTGTGCGGCAACCAAGCGGTCGACACGCAAAGCCTTGGGTACCATCAATGTCGCACCCTTAAGGAAGCGCACCATCCATGATTCACTGCCATTTGTCTTGTTCAACCAGATGCTAACCTTGTCACCATTGCGCAACTTGAACTGTTGTGCTTCCTCTTCACTCGCCTCGAAGGGTTCCATGTCGTGTTCGATCTGCAGCTCGCGCATCATTGACTTTTTGTTAGGGTCGTAGCCGTAGATCCCTTCAGGCTCAATAAGGCGAATTCCTGTGTGCTCAAGTATCTGCTTCTCGTACTGTGCCTTTACACCTTTGTCTGCAACTGGTTCCTCGGTCCGCGCGTCAACCCAGCCAGTATATACTTTGCCACTCTTCTTGTGTTTGCCATTAAAGTGCTTGATCAGGCCCATGATCCAAGCTAACTCAATGCAGCCTTCAAGCGAAAACTCGCCAAAGGCCTCCATCTCCCAGCGTGTTTCGGCGTTTCCGTATGGCCCGACCTCGCCATATCCTGTCACTACCACGACCTGATCTAAATTAACCATTCCCTGCAAGTAGCGTAAATGCGCTAGCTCTTCGTACGACTTGACCTTGGGAAAGCTGAACCGGTGGTTTGCCCGCTTGCTAATGGTATGCAGCTTGTACACACGCTCTACGTTTTTGTCCACGTTTCCGCCAAAATCGGCCAGAGCATCAGCTGCAGCCGCCTTTCGTACATCGCGCAGCTGCGCCAGTGCTCGGTGAAGTGCGATAATGGACTTTGTCAAACTGGGATAATATTGGAAACGCCCTCCCATGTCAGCCCAGACTGGCTCCATTGCAGCTAGCGCGTATGCTCGCGGATGTAGCAAGGCAAGAATGTTAAACGCCATTTCAGCCGCTGTAAACGTGCGCACGCCTGTTCTCTCTACCCATTCAGCGACCATATTGTTGCCGCTCATCAGGCCAGTTCCACGTGTCCATCCGATAACTGCGCCAGCGACAGAGATGTACATTCCCCATGTTGGCTCTGTATGCCAGCGGTTCATCAATGTCTCCAGTCCAATCTTGCTTTCTGAGTAATGACCGTCATAGCCGAATGCACCGTGGTTTGGGGATAGCGGAAGCACAACCAATGTGGGGTGCATGTCCAGTCTGCGCTTGGCCTTTTGTGAGGCTATTTCGCCCAGCAACCGCATAACATTTGTCAACATTGCACGATGCGCAAGCTCTGAGCGCGAGTCCAGTTCAGTGAGATCATGACCTAGCTCTGGAATTGCCGCAAATGGAATCACGTAATCCAGATCCCAGCCAAGTCCCTTACTCTTGTTACTTTCATTATAGATATACTCGACGAGTCTGCTGACATCTTGCTTAGACGCTTGGTTAAAGGGAACAATTGTCAGGGACGAGCCACGTGAGCCATGTTTCTGGTAGAGCTCCTGGAAATAGCGTGTTGTGTTTGCCGAATAACTTGATGTAGTCGCAACCACTTGTGCACCGCTCTCTAGTAGACCTCGTAGAACTTCAGCGCCAATCGACCCGCGACCACAGCCCGTAATCAATGCTCGTTTTCCGGCTAGCGACAGCCCATTGTCGCAAATATCGTGGAAAATGGACCTGAGCACATCTGACTTATCCTTGTCGTAGCTCCAATTGGTTGGGTCGGCAGCCTTACTTTTTAAATGAACCATCGGCGGCAGGGCACGCTGAGGCAGTGCTTCGCCAACTGGTAGAGACAGACCAATTTTCCTCATCATCGAATATAGAGAGCCGTCCGCTGTGCAGCCACGTACGCCGCCAAAACTACTCAGGCTGAACACCGCTTCAGCATAGTCGCGCACGCTTTTCTCGCCAGGCCGGTCGATCTCAAAGTACCCCAACTCCCCGCGAATGTCGATTCGTAAACGCGGTGCTAGCAGACGTCTGGTAAACTGATAGACAGGTGGCACATTGAGTGCCAGAGTACATTGCTTGACAAGACTGGTACCGTGCTTCTTTTCCGTTGACTGGGCCAAAAACTTTCCCTCCTCCGAACACTGCACTATGTGCCTCAGAACCGTCATGAGACCTGGAGTAATCCGATTCATCAACTGTAGACAATGTGATGATATGCTGAGATCATCTTTTGCTATTTTTCCAGAAGCAACGTCAAAATACAGCTCCATGAGATCCTGCCGCGCCCAGTTCCAGTATGAATCGTAAAGTCGAGCCATTGGCACCGAGAATACCGGTTGGATGCCCTCGCAAAATGCCTGGCCATATTCGGCGTCCCAGATAGCAAGATCAGGCGTTACTTGCGCTAGATCTGATTGCTCGGCAGTAGTAATGCTGCCTCTGGCGGCCTGGTCAATATCGATATTTAGATATGCAGCCAGCGCGTGAATGGTCCTCTTGGCAAGTTGTTGCTGAGCCTTTTGTGCCGCGTTAAACTCTGCACTGTTTATCACTGCTGGTGCACCTGAGCCTCTACCAGTACCAGCTGCCGATGCTGGAGATTTAATGAAACTTATACCAGCAATCTTGGCGTAGTTTTTGGCTACGGTGGCTAACCAGTCTTTTGCGCCACTTTCAAGATCAAAACGTACTGATGGTTCCATTGTTAGTGCCACCAAAAGTGTTCCCTGCTGTCGTTGCTTGCCTAGACCAAAGGCCTCCTCAAGATGCTGGCAGATTGAGGACCGTGTATAACCTCCAGGCATCTTGCTCGCAATCATCCGCGAGATGAGCCCTTGGGTCACCTTGCCCAATCCGTCAGCTGGCAGTGAAAGTCCCTGTGCAAGCTCGGATAAGGGTATCTCCTCCGGTTTGTCTGGAGGATCGCCACCAAACTCTTTTTGCAAGTCGCCGATAATCTCATTCTGCAGGGTCGACTTGCCGCCAACAAGATCCTGAATCGACCTGTCTCCTGTCACAGAGTCCAGCCCAAGCTTAAGCTTGTATGCAATCAAAGCTCGAATTATTTCGATAGGTTGAATGGCAACATCCGGGACGGCCACTGCGCCGCTAATTGCAGACTCGGCTCCCAAATTATCACTGATAACCTTGGAAGAAAAATTTGGTGCTGTCTGATGTACAGGTCTTTTAGACTTGTCTGCGCCCTCCACCGAAATATCTGCGCTGTCTGGTTTATCTGAGTTTGAGGCCACATCAGCATTATCCTGGTAAAGAATCTTGTCCATATCTGAAGATGAGCATAGCACATCCACCCTCTGCGTCAAAACGGCAGACCTTCCGCTCTGAACGTATGATGGACTGCTGAGTGTACGACGCAGCATGTTTGACATCACATTGCTTGGGCCAATCTCGATAAACCGCAAAACCTCCAAATCGCACAACAAGACGTCCTGTGTCTCAATCCAGCGTACCGGAGACGAGAACTGATGACACAGTACCTCGATAAGCAACACATAGGCGACATGCTGCTTGTAACTGGTATCGCGTTCAAGGCGAGTGCTATCAAAGGTATCAAGTAGCTCAGCCAATAGTGCTGAATCGGTCAGCTCCATAACGTTGTGTATATACTCTTTGCTAATTTCGAATGGCCGCGCGGTGAGATTGGGAATATACCGTCCGCATAGCTTGTCGACAGACACATTCTGGGGTTTAATCTTGGATTGCAACATTTTGCGGAATGACCACACACCGGCCTTCAGTAGACTGGAATGAAAGGGCACATCAATGCCAGGAATCGGGATGGTGGCGTTTGTACGATGCAGCTTATAGTGTGGGTTTCCAGCTTTGCGTGTCAGTGCGTGTTGGACAGAATCTCTAGCAAGCTGTACTAGCGCTTCAGGGGTATGCTTTTCTGCAGAAAGACTTGTCAGCATAAGACCCAAAGCATCCAGAAGCACCAGCTCGCCGGAAGCCACGTATTGCATTTCCCTGACGTTGTGGTTGACAATCTCGAGCAAACCATCGTAATCGCCGTGTTCCTTTATTGCAGCCACTGTTGCTATCAGATCTTCGAGAGTAAACCATGTAGCCACTCGAGCAATGCTCACAGCTGCCATTCCATAGATCGATCTATTCTGCGCATCACGTCTGACAGATTGTTGCATTGTAAGTCCACGACAGAATCCGATATCGGCGGCCGTCTCCGGAGTAAACACGCCTCCAACTGCAGTCAGTCCAGCATACTCGCCTAACGAATGTCCGGCATATGCAGCATGCTCGGGCACAACTCCTGCTGCACGCAAATGGGAAAACTCGGCTACTTCGCAGATTAGCATAGCTGCCTGGGTAAACTGCGTCGCATAAAGCAAACCACGCTGTGAGAAGAAGGTAAAAAACTCGGTGTTCTCAGATATGTCAGGGAACAACGGACGAGCAGTCGGTCGTGAGCTATCGTGCTCACTGTACTCATATACCATTGCACGGTAGTTGTCCCGAACCTTGGCACCACGCTGTCCGACAAAGTGCACAGTATACGACTGCGGGTTGTTTCTGACAATATCAATTAAAGGAATGCCGTACGCGTCGCGCATAAAAGCGTCTGCCGAATCCCAGACATCCCGCGCAACCTTAGAGCTGTCATAAAGACCCATGCCCATCCCAGGAACATGAGCACCCTGGCCGGTAAATGTAAATGCCGTCATAGGCTGCTCAACCTCAGCTGTGCCCTTAAGGACCT
>JANBTM010000472.1:0-10839 GCA_027578695.1 Coemansia sp. RSA 1365 | reverse complement strand
CAGCCCCGCCACCTGTGCATATTGGGCTTGCAACGCATTTTGCTGTCGCTGGTGTGGTAAGACGGATCGAACTGCCTGTGCTTATCCTAAGTCCATTTGCCAATGCCCGCTGCATTGTATACAGAATGGAAATATATCTTAAAGTCTAAAAAATATATAAAGGGTGGACGGAACACTCAGAATATTAAGCCCAAAGATGCGGAAGAAGATTCTTGTTTGCCATCCGTCAGACCCGTCAATGAAAATTTTCAATGTGCCCACTAATCTTCGCGATCACAACATGATTAGATTTCCTTGCAATTGGGGGTTCAGCAAAACCGCTGCGCTGTGGATCTCCCAATGCTGATCTTGGCACTCTCTATACCCTCCGGTATCCTCATGGGTGTATATAACAAGTTCCGAAAATGCAGCGCAGGGTTCATTGCTTAATCTGATGCAGTGCTGTTAGTCCTAACTTATTCTGCGATGGCAGCATTACCGCCTGTCACTCAGAGCAGGAGCTTGTCATTAAAAAGTGCGTGTGGTTCAAATTATAGTCGCTGTTGTCGGATGGTTTCCAAAGTTTGCTATCTAAAATAACAAGTTGAATACAGAATTGTAGTTAGAAACTCTGTGACTAGTACATCGCACTTATCTTTAGAAAAGGCTTGTATTTGAAGAAGAGTCTGTATGGCATGACATCGTCGCTTTGTAAAACTCTGACTGTTGTGTGGCACGTGAGATTTTTATTAACTATCCCACAGGCTAACGAAATTCCGCACAAGCTATAACTATAGTGAAACGCACAAAGAACTAATTAATAAACTACACTTCTCACCTTTCAAACGACAATTCTATAAATTAAATACTTGCAGCGTAGGCAAAACATTCAATACAGCTTATACCCTAAAGAATGCTTGTGTTTCTTGACATTCCAGATAATAGCACTGCTGCGTTTAATGTCTGTGACGTACGACCACTGCATGACCTTACAGAACAAGTGAGCGCTCGAATGGGCAGCAATATTGCTACTAATGCATTCCGAATTACAGGGAGACACGGTATAAGTGTTGAAGAGGCACTGAAAGCAAGTGGCACTCCATGGCTAGCACTTCGTGGGCGACTGTTAGGTGGGAAGGGTGGATTTGGAAGTACACTTCGGTCTCAAGGGAACCGGATGTCTGCAAACAAATCCAACAACTACGACGACTGTCGTGATCTCTATGGCCGAAGACTCCGAACCCTAAAAGAGGCAAAAGGTATTATGGATAAGCTTGACATGGAAGAAAAGGCCAAGGAAGAGGCTGCTGAGCATCGTCGCAAAAAGATAGCTGATGGACTAAAGGAGAGACCAGCCAGAAAGCATCGTTTTGATGACACGCCCTATATGCGGAAATGCGAGGAAATCGTTGAGGAGACTAAGAAAACTACGCGCAAAGCAATAAAGGAACGAATGCATAAGCAGAATACCAGATCTGGATCACCGCAATCGTCATCCAAGACAGGAGTTACAATGGAGAAGTCTACTATGTTGCCTCTGATACCACTATTTGATGGCGACCTCGGCAACAGCAGCAGTAGTAGCGAGGATGAGGGTGGCAATGGGAACAACGACAGTGGTTGAATGGCATTGGGTCCCCAGAACCTCCCATATAAATAACAGCCAACGACAGAAGCACATCTTACTTTAGGATTGGCGTCATGCGTTTAATGTTTACGATTTTTTTTTTGTACTCTCTTTGTTCAAATCTTTAAAAATATACAATGGTACGTAATGTTATCGACATCCTCCTAATAAAAGTCACGCAGTGTGGCTGCAGCAGTGCTATAAATTATTAGACAATATTGGATGTGGTTTGCTGACACAGGACAGGCGACGCACAATATAAATGCGCGCTAACGGCACCCGTGTCAATGAGGAAATAAGACTAACAAGTTTATTTTTCTTTTGTTTCTCTACTTGCTCATAATCAATTAGTTGTCAAACAAGATACTAAAATCAGCGACACTAAGCTGTAGAATAGGCGCACTCAGATTAAGTACTGCAGCAATATTGCCCAGAGCTGTAAGCAGATATCACTCACTCACAAATACTCAAACCCACGTGAAGACATCATTTGCAGCAGAAAGGCCGTTAAGATCACTTATGCAGTTTGCAAGCAACGACAAGATTAGTGCAGTGGAAGAGCTGGCCAAAATCAACGACCAGTCTTTAGTTCGCTCAAAGGCTTATGTTGATGGAAAATGGATTGGTGCAGCATCAGGCTCAACATTCGACGTGATAGATCCTGGTACTCTAGAGAAGGTCGGTAGTGTTGCGGATATGGACGCTACTGAGGTACGCAAAGCTATTGACGTGGCCACTGAAGCATTTGTTACTTGGAAAAAGACAACAGCAAAGGAACGCTCAGTGCTTTTACGAAAGTGGCACGATTTGATCATGAGCAATAAGGATGATTTGGCACGACTGATGACTTTGGAGAACGGTAAACCAGTGGCAGAGGCAGCAGGTGAGATATTTTACGGAGCATCGTTTGTGGAATGGTTTAGTGAAGAAGCCAAACGCGCATATGGAGATTTGGTTCCTTCTCCTGTCAGCAATTCACGCATAGTGGTTATGAAACAACCAGTTGGTGTGGTTGGTATTATTACACCGTATAACTTTCCTAACGCAATGATCACCCGTAAAGTATCTGCAGCGTTGGCAGCTGGATGTACTGTTGTTGTGAGACCTGCTTCTGAAACGCCATTCTCAGCATTAGCTTTATGTGAGCTTGCTGAACGAGCAGGTATTCCACCAGGAGTTCTAAATGTCGTCCCATGCTCATCCGACAATACTCCTGCGGTGGGTAAAGAATTAACTACTAATCCGCTTGTTCGCAAGATTTCATTTACTGGATCCACAGCAGTTGGTAAACAATTGATGGGACAAGCATCCACTACTATGAAGAAAATATCATTGGAACTTGGTGGTAATGCACCATTTATTGTTTTTGAAGATGCTGACCTTACTATTGCTGCTGAGCAACTTATCATATGCAAGTTTCGTAATTCTGGTCAAACTTGTGTGAGTGCTAATCGAGTTTATGTGCATGAATCTGTTTACGATGAATTCGTCGATAAGTTTGTAAACTTGGTTAAAGAAGAATTACGCGTTGGTCATGGACTCAGTCAAGATACCACATTTGGTCCTATGATAACTGAGCGTGGTATGCTAAAAGTCGAAGACCAACTAAAACGTGCAATAGACGCAGGTGCTCGTGTGGTAATTGGTGGAGGTCGTCCGGAGGGTTTGAATGTTGGCGGGTATTATCTCGAACCAACTGTACTTGTAGATGTCTCGGATGATGTCCCCATGTCTTGCGAAGAGACTTTTGGTCCGCTGTGTCCGATATACAAGTTTAGCACCGATGAGGAAGTTCTTCGTCGTGCTAATAATGTTCCGGTTGGCTTGGCTGGGTACTTTTTCAGCCGTGATATTGGCCGTATCTTCCGTGTTGCTGAAGGAATTGAGGTTGGAATGGTTGGTGTTAATACTGGAATGATTAGCACTGAGGTTGCTCCATTTGGTGGCGTAAAGGAAAGCGGTGTTGGTCGTGAAGGTTCACGCTATGGCATTGACGAGTACCTAAATATAAAATATATGAATGTCGCCTTTTAATTTATTTGTTTTTCAATACGAAGTATATCTAAATATTTTATATGTTAGTGTAGCTAGTTTGTGAATATTTAATATGCTAGCGAAATAGGCAATTGATCTTGTTTGAATATGTGTAGCTTTATTGGATGTCATATCAAGGCGGAATTCCCTACTTAAAAAGTCGGTTCCCTCAAACACATGTGATTCGCCCCACATAGATGCGCTGTGTGCATAGTTGTACAAATATTTTAGTAAAACATACCACCCACTTTCTAATAGTAAAAGCAGCATCCTTTTGATCTTTATTGTAATTCATACATCACACACACACACATTTAATCATGGTATGTAAGCCAGGGGTGCAGGTAGAGAAACTAGCAACTCAAAAGCAGTCATTATGCATTTCAAGCAGAATTACCACTTATCGCAATTGTTTCTGGTATCTTCACAGGGTAGATCCGGTTTATGCTTGTTCAAAATCGTCAGGGGAAGACTCGACTGGAGAAATGGTACAGCAATTATACTGAACATGAACGTCGGAGACTCAAAGCTGAAGTACATCGTACTGTTGCTTCGCGAGATCAAAAACACCAGTCGAATTTTGTAGAGTTCCAAAACCATCGCATAGTATATCGTCGCTACGCTGGTCTCTTCTTTTGCTTTTGCATTGATACAAATGATAATGAGCTGAGCTTATTGGAGGCCATTCATTTGTTTGTTGAGGTTCTGGATGCGTATCATGGGAATGTATGTGAGCTGGATTTGGTATTTAACTTTTACTGGGTGTATGCTATACTTGACGAGATGTTCCTTGCTGGTGAAATCCAAGAAACAAGTAAAGGTGTTATTCTGGCCAGAATGGACCAGCTTGGCGCATTAGAATAGCATATGCTCTTCTCCTTCCTGCTTATATCTGTGACATGGCAAACATCACTCTTCTTTGTATTGCTTTTCTATTCTTGTGAAGACATGTTCAAATAAAGATCTACTCTAATTCTCTATACGACCAAGTGGGTTTAAATACAACTGCTCTTCCTCTTCGGCTGTGTATGGAGGTGCAGTTTTCACTTGGACAAATGGATGTACGTCTGTAAGGACATTGTGCCAATAACGATACGCATGTGCTTCTCTCTGCGCATTTCTAGCTCGATACTGCTCAAGCTTCTCGCGGTCGAGCACTGCAAGCAGATAGTCTGGGTGCACCATGAGACACTCCGCGCCAACTTGTCCAAAACCAAACGACTTTATCAACCCTGCCTTAACTCCAGATGTCTTTATGGAACGCGAAGGATACACGATGTACTCGAGCCTTTCAAGCTCGGCTGCAATATTGTCAGCGTTACGATTCCCAGGAACGATTCCTGTCCGTAACACCTGCAGTGCGCCGTTGAGCATCCAAATCGAGGCAGGCCCCTTTGGATGACCAGTTAGATACTTCTGGCAGATTGAGAAAACTACATTGCCAGGCGTACGTCCCAAATGTCTCAGCTGTTGCTCGATAATCTCGGACTCGTTCTTGTCATTGGCCTTGGTTGATGTGCCATGGAACGATGCAATTCCAATGTCGTCGATGGTCAGACCCCAGACTGCCAGAGAGCCTCGCAGTGGTGATATGCTTGGATTCCGCTTCCAGAACGAGTTACCCCACATGGTAAGCGCTTCATCCTCCTGCCGCTTGGCCTCTAACGCAATAAATTCCAGCTGGCTATCAACTGCATTATCTTCTAATTCTGAGCATTCTTCACGCGGTTCTTGTGCCATCTGCAATACCAATTCACGCTCCTCTGCTGCCCACTCTCGAATCTGTTTTTGCCTAAGCTCCAGCTGCCGCCGGCGGTAGCTAATCTCCAACAACTGCGCCTTTGCAGGCCCACAGCGAGCCTCCCTTGCAGAAGTCAGCACTCCTTTTCCGGGCGCAGGCACAGAGCGCCCTTCCTTGTCAGTAGCAGTGCCAGTCATCGCCACAATGCCATGAATAGGCACACCCATCTCAATCGCTGTCGTGGCAGACATCAGCGTGACAATCCCTGCTCCTTCGCTCTCCATAAATCCATTACGTGTTGTCGTACACGGACGCGACATCTCCCGCGGAGTCCGCCCTTGCTCAAACTCACTTAATGTACTACTGGTTGCATTCATCTGCGCGAACTCGTAGCTGGTCTCCTCGCATATACTGTCTGTGCCACCGGCAAGCATGACCTTGGCCTTTCCGGACTGGATAGTATCTACCGCAACGTCAATGGATGCAATTCCAGTTGCGCAAGCCCCGATAGTAGTCTTTATTGGACCCGAGGCAGACATCAGCAGCATGTTGATCCACGCAGGAGGCGTGCTTAGGAACACCTCCTGGTACACGTCTGGCTGCTGTGCCTTGTCGCATAGTCGCTCTCCAAACACGCTTTTTGTTGAGCGTAGACCCCCGACCGCTGTTCCTGTTGAGCTGCCAACCTCCGATACATGTACATACTTATAAATCTCATAGGGATCCGTGATACCAGACCGAAGAAGTGCTTCAACAGTAGCAACAAGCGCGTAGCATGATATAGGGTCAATTTGGTCTGCAATGCTCTTAGGTATGCCATAGCGCACGGGATCCCATCCTGTTGGAAGCTGTGCGGCAACCAAGCGGTCGACACGCAAAGCCTTGGGTACCATCAATGTCGCACCCTTAAGGAAGCGCACCATCCATGATTCACTGCCATTTGTCTTGTTCAACCAGATGCTAACCTTGTCACCATTGCGCAACTTGAACTGTTGTGCTTCCTCTTCACTCGCCTCGAAGGGTTCCATGTCGTGTTCGATCTGCAGCTCGCGCATCATTGACTTTTTGTTAGGGTCGTAGCCGTAGATCCCTTCAGGCTCAATAAGGCGAATTCCTGTGTGCTCAAGTATCTGCTTCTCGTACTGTGCCTTTACACCTTTGTCTGCAACTGGTTCCTCGGTCCGCGCGTCAACCCAGCCAGTATATACTTTGCCACTCTTCTTGTGTTTGCCATTAAAGTGCTTGATCAGGCCCATGATCCAAGCTAACTCAATGCAGCCTTCAAGCGAAAACTCGCCAAAGGCCTCCATCTCCCAGCGTGTTTCGGCGTTTCCGTATGGCCCGACCTCGCCATATCCTGTCACTACCACGACCTGATCTAAATTAACCATTCCCTGCAAGTAGCGTAAATGCGCTAGCTCTTCGTACGACTTGACCTTGGGAAAGCTGAACCGGTGGTTTGCCCGCTTGCTAATGGTATGCAGCTTGTACACACGCTCTACGTTTTTGTCCACGTTTCCGCCAAAATCGGCCAGAGCATCAGCTGCAGCCGCCTTTCGTACATCGCGCAGCTGCGCCAGTGCTCGGTGAAGTGCGATAATGGACTTTGTCAAACTGGGATAATATTGGAAACGCCCTCCCATGTCAGCCCAGACTGGCTCCATTGCAGCTAGCGCGTATGCTCGCGGATGTAGCAAGGCAAGAATGTTAAACGCCATTTCAGCCGCTGTAAACGTGCGCACGCCTGTTCTCTCTACCCATTCAGCGACCATATTGTTGCCGCTCATCAGGCCAGTTCCACGTGTCCATCCGATAACTGCGCCAGCGACAGAGATGTACATTCCCCATGTTGGCTCTGTATGCCAGCGGTTCATCAATGTCTCCAGTCCAATCTTGCTTTCTGAGTAATGACCGTCATAGCCGAATGCACCGTGGTTTGGGGATAGCGGAAGCACAACCAATGTGGGGTGCATGTCCAGTCTGCGCTTGGCCTTTTGTGAGGCTATTTCGCCCAGCAACCGCATAACATTTGTCAACATTGCACGATGCGCAAGCTCTGAGCGCGAGTCCAGTTCAGTGAGATCATGACCTAGCTCTGGAATTGCCGCAAATGGAATCACGTAATCCAGATCCCAGCCAAGTCCCTTACTCTTGTTACTTTCATTATAGATATACTCGACGAGTCTGCTGACATCTTGCTTAGACGCTTGGTTAAAGGGAACAATTGTCAGGGACGAGCCACGTGAGCCATGTTTCTGGTAGAGCTCCTGGAAATAGCGTGTTGTGTTTGCCGAATAACTTGATGTAGTCGCAACCACTTGTGCACCGCTCTCTAGTAGACCTCGTAGAACTTCAGCGCCAATCGACCCGCGACCACAGCCCGTAATCAATGCTCGTTTTCCGGCTAGCGACAGCCCATTGTCGCAAATATCGTGGAAAATGGACCTGAGCACATCTGACTTATCCTTGTCGTAGCTCCAATTGGTTGGGTCGGCAGCCTTACTTTTTAAATGAACCATCGGCGGCAGGGCACGCTGAGGCAGTGCTTCGCCAACTGGTAGAGACAGACCAATTTTCCTCATCATCGAATATAGAGAGCCGTCCGCTGTGCAGCCACGTACGCCGCCAAAACTACTCAGGCTGAACACCGCTTCAGCATAGTCGCGCACGCTTTTCTCGCCAGGCCGGTCGATCTCAAAGTACCCCAACTCCCCGCGAATGTCGATTCGTAAACGCGGTGCTAGCAGACGTCTGGTAAACTGATAGACAGGTGGCACATTGAGTGCCAGAGTACATTGCTTGACAAGACTGGTACCGTGCTTCTTTTCCGTTGACTGGGCCAAAAACTTTCCCTCCTCCGAACACTGCACTATGTGCCTCAGAACCGTCATGAGACCTGGAGTAATCCGATTCATCAACTGTAGACAATGTGATGATATGCTGAGATCATCTTTTGCTATTTTTCCAGAAGCAACGTCAAAATACAGCTCCATGAGATCCTGCCGCGCCCAGTTCCAGTATGAATCGTAAAGTCGAGCCATTGGCACCGAGAATACCGGTTGGATGCCCTCGCAAAATGCCTGGCCATATTCGGCGTCCCAGATAGCAAGATCAGGCGTTACTTGCGCTAGATCTGATTGCTCGGCAGTAGTAATGCTGCCTCTGGCGGCCTGGTCAATATCGATATTTAGATATGCAGCCAGCGCGTGAATGGTCCTCTTGGCAAGTTGTTGCTGAGCCTTTTGTGCCGCGTTAAACTCTGCACTGTTTATCACTGCTGGTGCACCTGAGCCTCTACCAGTACCAGCTGCCGATGCTGGAGATTTAATGAAACTTATACCAGCAATCTTGGCGTAGTTTTTGGCTACGGTGGCTAACCAGTCTTTTGCGCCACTTTCAAGATCAAAACGTACTGATGGTTCCATTGTTAGTGCCACCAAAAGTGTTCCCTGCTGTCGTTGCTTGCCTAGACCAAAGGCCTCCTCAAGATGCTGGCAGATTGAGGACCGTGTATAACCTCCAGGCATCTTGCTCGCAATCATCCGCGAGATGAGCCCTTGGGTCACCTTGCCCAATCCGTCAGCTGGCAGTGAAAGTCCCTGTGCAAGCTCGGATAAGGGTATCTCCTCCGGTTTGTCTGGAGGATCGCCACCAAACTCTTTTTGCAAGTCGCCGATAATCTCATTCTGCAGGGTCGACTTGCCGCCAACAAGATCCTGAATCGACCTGTCTCCTGTCACAGAGTCCAGCCCAAGCTTAAGCTTGTATGCAATCAAAGCTCGAATTATTTCGATAGGTTGAATGGCAACATCCGGGACGGCCACTGCGCCGCTAATTGCAGACTCGGCTCCCAAATTATCACTGATAACCTTGGAAGAAAAATTTGGTGCTGTCTGATGTACAGGTCTTTTAGACTTGTCTGCGCCCTCCACCGAAATATCTGCGCTGTCTGGTTTATCTGAGTTTGAGGCCACATCAGCATTATCCTGGTAAAGAATCTTGTCCATATCTGAAGATGAGCATAGCACATCCACCCTCTGCGTCAAAACGGCAGACCTTCCGCTCTGAACGTATGATGGACTGCTGAGTGTACGACGCAGCATGTTTGACATCACATTGCTTGGGCCAATCTCGATAAACCGCAAAACCTCCAAATCGCACAACAAGACGTCCTGTGTCTCAATCCAGCGTACCGGAGACGAGAACTGATGACACAGTACCTCGATAAGCAACACATAGGCGACATGCTGCTTGTAACTGGTATCGCGTTCAAGGCGAGTGCTATCAAAGGTATCAAGTAGCTCAGCCAATAGTGCTGAATCGGTCAGCTCCATAACGTTGTGTATATACTCTTTGCTAATTTCGAATGGCCGCGCGGTGAGATTGGGAATATACCGTCCGCATAGCTTGTCGACAGACACATTCTGGGGTTTAATCTTGGATTGCAACATTTTGCGGAATGACCACACACCGGCCTTCAGTAGACTGGAATGAAAGGGCACATCAATGCCAGGAATCGGGATGGTGGCGTTTGTACGATGCAGCTTATAGTGTGGGTTTCCAGCTTTGCGTGTCAGTGCGTGTTGGACAGAATCTCTAGCAAGCTGTACTAGCGCTTCAGGGGTATGCTTTTCTGCAGAAAGACTTGTCAGCATAAGACCCAAAGCATCCAGAAGCACCAGCTCGCCGGAAGCCACGTATTGCATTTCCCTGACGTTGTGGTTGACAATCTCGAGCAAACCATCGTAATCGCCGTGTTCCTTTATTGCAGCCACTGTTGCTATCAGATCTTCGAGAGTAAACCATGTAGCCACTCGAGCAATGCTCACAGCTGCCATTCCATAGATCGATCTATTCTGCGCATCACGTCTGACAGATTGTTGCATTGTAAGTCCACGACAGAATCCGATATCGGCGGCCGTCTCCGGAGTAAACACGCCTCCAACTGCAGTCAGTCCAGCATACTCGCCTAACGAATGTCCGGCATATGCAGCATGCTCGGGCACAACTCCTGCTGCACGCAAATGGGAAAACTCGGCTACTTCGCAGATTAGCATAGCTGCCTGGGTAAACTGCGTCGCATAAAGCAAACCACGTTGCGAGAAAAAGGTAAAAGACTCGGTGCTTTTAGATATGTCAGGGAACAACGGACGAGCAGTCAGTCGTGAGTCATCGTGCTCACTGTACTCATATACCATTGCGCGGTAGTTGTCCCGAACCTTGGCACCACGCTGTCCGACAAAGTGCACAGTATATGACTGCGGGTTGTTACTTACAATATCAATCAAAGGAATGCCGTACGCGTCACGCATAAAAGCGTCTGCCGAATCCCAGACATCCCGCGCAACCTTAGAGCTGGCATAAAGACTCATGCCCATCCCAGGAACATGAGCACCCTGGCCAGTAAATGTAAATGCCGTCATAGGCTGCTCAACCTCAGCTGTGCCCTTAAGGACCT
>JANBTM010000471.1:0-10846 GCA_027578695.1 Coemansia sp. RSA 1365 | reverse complement strand
ATCAAAACCTAAACAGTTAATCTTTGTCTTATTGTGGAATATTACATACCTCCAATTTTGAACTGTCCATGATCCATATTGTCTGGCAAACTCAAATTTTTGAGCCATGTGCTTCCTAGCTAGCTTGGATTTTTCTCTTCGTAATGGCTATTAAACCAGCTTAGTTCAATTAACGTCTGGCACCATCTGCAGTAATAGGGGTTGAGAAATCTAATAAAAGTATACATATTGCCTTAGCTACACTATATACTTCACCAGTAGTGATGAATTTTATTGGGAGTTTTGAAAAAACTCCCCTGAAAAATTCTTTTGTCTCCTACTCTTTGAGGGCAGAAATAAGAGCAAAAAAATCATGTGTCCACTTGGAATGGTGGTTGGCCAAAAAATGCTCTGATATGACATAATTTATATTCTAGGAGTAGAGTTCGCCCACATTATTGTAAACGATCTGACCAAAATCCTACGCATATGTGATAAATATTTTAACAACAGATAATGTGTGAAGATGAGGCGATAGCTCTCTTGAAGCTAACCTTTTTGGTGTCTGACGTTGAACCCGGTGATCCCAGGTTCAATTCTAGACGAGTAGCTTTTTTTCAAATATTTTGATTTGAATTCTTTTAGCCCTAAAAATGAAAGTATTACATTACAACAGTTGTTTTAAATGAAATGGTATTTGTTTTCTTAAAATTGTTTTTTAAATAAAGAAATGCTTCCGAAATAACTGTATTAAACCTCTTCTAACTGTTGCTGGTAAATACATGCTTTTGTAGAGGCAAGCGCCCATTTGAAAGAATTATAAGCATATCTTTATATTTATTTTTATTTTATAAAAAATGATGTAGCAAGAACGGTGGATAAATTTATATTAAATATTAATTAACATACAGAAAATAAAAATCTACTAACTATATAAAGTAAAACAGTGAAAACTGATTTATTAAAATAGCATTGTTTATTAGTATTGCTCAACTGAAAGGTGTGGTAGTTGCTGTTGAAAGTTCTAGTACAACTTTTCAAGTAGTTTTTTTTTTTTGACAGCTGTGTTGTCTTAAACTTAAAAGCATAGAATGTTTTGTGTAATTGATAGTTTTATTGTTTTGTTAGTCAGTACTGCTCGATAAAAAGCACAACTTTGGCTGTTGCAGTTTTTAGTAGGACTTACTCAAAATTCTTTACAGCCTGCGTTACTTTGACATATTACAAAGTAAAACATTTTGTAGTACAGTATAATATATAGTGTAGGGTTGGAAGTTGATAAATATTAACAAAGTTTGTTTTTTTCAATTATACTATTAGAAAATATAAATTCTCATCAAACATTTTTTTAACAAGTACTAAAAAAAGGTCTACGGGAGATTTTCTTGATGTATAAAACAACGACTTTCTCTTTCTTTTCACAAAAAATAGCGTTTTTCTTTTTTTTTTTTAATTTGATTTCTCATTTTATAATTTATGTTTCTTTTGTTATTATAAATACAATATAAGTTTTGCATTATCATAAAGGTTTTGTTAGACTTTATTCACTTTTGTCTTGTTACAGACACACACAATTAAAATAAGTATAGTGTATCTGTTAGTTAAACTACTAATGTTTTTTTGGATATGGATCAGTGTATGTAATCTGGGTTACGTGGATACTTTTGAATTGTTTAATTACATTGTTTCAGTGCTATTAGTTAAAGGGTGTTATAGTGATTATTATGTTTAATTTTAATGTGCATGTAGTCGTCTATGTGTTTCTAATAAAGATGCTGACTTTTTTACCAGCTTTTTTGTAGATATTCCCATTGAATTGTGTTCGGTGTATATTTATTGTGCTAGCATAAAAGTTGTGTGACATTAACTCATGTAAGTTTAGAGTAAATGATGCTAGTGTTTTTACATTGTAGTTTGTTAATATGTGGTTTTAGTTTCTGTAACTGGTACTGATTTTAACATAGCGGATTTATTTACTTATTATGCCTTTTATATTTTAATTATTCTATGCTCTGTATATATAAAATATGTAACTTGTAGAATAAAAAAGTTGGCTTATATAATTTTTTTGCTGTTAGAAATAGTATGTGTAGTTGTTGTTTTAAATATGTTTACTTGTTTAATTAGCAACATACACACAATCTTATTAGGTAATGTATTTCTTTCTTAAAACATTCAAGTTTGTTTTTTAGAGCGTGTGTAGTGTAAATAGATTATATTAGCATTAAAATTGTGTGAATGTAGCTTGGGTATTAGTTAAGCTAATGCCTTAATTTTTTATGTGGTAAAATTTAAATGTTTGTTTTTAAGTAATGCAATTTGTGCAGATTAGTTGGTTGTAAAAAAATTATACTTATTGATCTAAAGATTTACCTTTATTTGTATTTTGTGTATATTACATATGCTTCTTACAAAGTTTGAAGATTCTATATTAAATGTGTTTAAAGCTACTAGAGTAGATAAAAGTAAGTATAAGCTAATTAAATAAAAATACTTTAGCTTGTAATGTACCTGTATTTGGAAAAGGTAATGTATTCCTATAACTATTATTGTTGATTATTTTTTGAAACATGTTTTGTGTACCTGCAATGTATTAGCATTAAAGTATTATGTAGTTTGCTTGCATAATTTTGCATTGAAAAACAATAACATTTATACTTTTGGTAGTGTTGATATGTGTTTTCGAAAGTTGTGATTGATGCATATTTAAAATTTTTATTGTTGTTAACTTATTGACCTTACAAAAAAGTTTTTATTTCTGTTTAATTGTATCTAAATATGCTTGCTGTAAAGATTAAAAACATTTGCTTAATTTTTATTAGTTTAGGCAGTAGTGTTGTGTAGGCTTTATATTTAAAATTAAAGTTGCTCTTTTTTCTGATGTGTGTGGCATTTTGGAAAATGTAAGTAATTTTTATTGCTTATTATTTAATTAATGATTTAAAATTTTGTTATGTGTAACTAAGTAGTTTTATTAATTAAAGTTTTATGACTTCATTTTGTATACTTTTGGAGCTAATCTTAATAACATTTGCAGTTAATTTTTTTGTTATTGTGTATTTGTAATGTATGAGATCAGTATGAATTTAACATTGTTCAATTTTTATGTAAATTAGTTATTAATATTATAAGCAATCGTGTTTAGTGTTTATAATGTAGGTCAATCGTAATGCTTGGTAATATGTTGCGATGACAAAAGCCAACGCACATCAAACCCATAATTGAATCAATGCTCCCACTGTGATATCACACTGGGAATGAAAGGGGTTACACGATTAAATGTATATTGATACTATATCGAAAAAACTCTATAAAAGGCAGTAGTTATTAGGATTAAAGACAATGGTTTTCTTTAAGATAAATAACAATTCCTATATCTTATAACTTGTAAAAAGGCCACTTGCCTCTACTTAAACATATAGTTTAAAAGCCTCCTTTGTTTCTATAGGTGACCTCCTCTGTCGCATTAAAAGTTTATTTATCTTCTATTATTTTTAAATAAAATGGGCAAACAGTCGCCAAATGCCCCGGGCAAGATGCCGGATGTAGTACCGGAAGTAGTAGAAGGATCTTCGTCAGACGTAATAATGAGGGATGTCTACGATCCCTTTTCTATTAATTATGAATACGAAGAGCCTGATCGAGTAAAGCCTACGGATCTAGTTGCGGCCTTTGAAAAGGACTTACCATGCTTCTCAGGGGATCCAGATGTTGACGAAATGTCGAGTTTTAGTTGGGTGGAAAAGATCATGGTTTGGAAGCGCGGCATGCTATCGAAAGTAGCAGAGGGTCTTCTTATAATTGCAATAAAGGGCAAGTTCATTGGACGGGCCAAGGCTGCTTTGGCCAAAGGCACATATAATTCGTTTATGGCGCTTATCGTGGCAATCAGGACCGCGTACCCTTTAGCTTATTACCAACTTCATCTTGCCAAGACCTGCGAAAGTGGTAAGGCATTCATCGGATTGGATCGAGACAACATGATTGTACGGCTGAGGACCTTTCTTGCAGATACACAAGGCGACCAGAATCTGTTGGTAGCACTTGCAGGAGCAATTGAAAAGATGTTCCCTGTTCAGTGGGACCAGTTTGATTTCCTAGCGGCAACAATCACACCAGAACAGATGACCATTATTATTGATCGTCTTGAGCGTCGACTACTTGTCAATCGTACATTTAAGCCGAAGCCATTTGGCGTCATGGAGGCTAGCAGGGCATCAAATGCTAAACCAGTAGCAGCAACCAGTGCAATACCGGCACCAGCTATGGTTACAGCTGTAACTGCGCCTGTAAGCAGTACATCTACCACTACGAAGGCCCCAGGCAAGTCTGCGAAAAGGCGTGCTAAGATGCAAGCTGTGTTAAAGGAGCTTCAAGAATTGAAGGCCAGTATGGCTGCTCTTAAGGTTGAATCCGCTTCTGTACCTGTCAAGACTTCAGTACCAGTAACACCACAAAAGGGTGGAAAGGTAGCCGGAGCTACTGCCCCGGGTAAGGGAAACGTATAGGCGGTTATGCCAGGCCCCTGGTTATAGGAATAGCATTAAATAATTCATGTAATAACTCTAACCAGGCGCATAATCGCCATATGAAATTACATTGGACATTTTTGGACGATATTGTAATAGGCCTTACAAAAGTAACTACAGTAGCCGATCCTGGTGCTGCAGTCTCGCTGATCCGGCTGGAGACAGCCGCCAAACTTAATCTCAAGATTTCGACAGCTTCTCCACCACATCCGCGATCACCATGGAGCACGAAGCCTTTTAAAGCTTATGGTACTGCGAAGGCACGAGTACGTGTCGAGGATGAGCCAAAGCGTTGGATTAAACTTGTGGTTGTGGACTGCGATCAGCCTTGGGATTTGCTGTTAGGCAGCAAGCATCTGAAGTCGTTTAACATTCAGTTAATGACTCCGGCAATGGTACGCCAGATGCAGCGCAAAGGAAAGCCTGTTCCCGTAGAGGGTGACACAGTCACAGTTGATGAGATGCATTCTGACGAAAATTCGGCAACTGACGAGGATTCATTAACTGACGCGGATCTAATAGTGGACAGAAACGAAGTAGCATTAGCAATGCCGACGGATGCCGATTATGCTGATATACAGGATGGTGAACTGCCAACAGCAAGTAGTGATAGCACGGAGCTTATTCCAGAGCTTAGTACTGATCTTATTCTGCAAGAGCAGCCCAACGTTACAACAATTAGACCACGAAAGCTGCGGGCTAAGATTGGACTGCCAGCCAACTTCTTCAGAAATGGCCAGGGAAATGACTTCTGGGAGTGTGACAACTTATACCCAAGAGTTAATCGCGAAAACGTAAAGGCACGTATTAGGCACCAACTAACTGACCCGGCAGATAGCGAAATTCTGCTAAATAAGTTAATGGACATGGGTGCTTCGGCCATGAGAGAATATCCATCTGGATGTCCGCCACCAGCAGCGATTCTTCCGATAAAACCTCCAATGTGCGAGGGGGCACAGCTTATGTTTACTGTACAGCACCCGATCAGTGAAGTAGCTCAGGAGGCGCGTGAGAAGTTTGTTGAACCGCGACTTAAGTATGGAATCGATGAGCCTACAAGGGCTTATTCACAGATGCCTGTATTTACGTTGCCCAAGCCAAACACGGATGCGCGGCATGTGCTGTTTGACGATACGACGAATAATGTGCTTAATATGTTGCATCTGGGCGTGCACCTCGCTATGCCTATTGAGCGCATACAATTCTTGAAGGATGCCAAGCGCCTGACGTCTATCGATCTAGCCTCATTCTTTATGACCATTCGCCTTGATCCGTCGGTTCGTGATTTTTGGAGCTACCACAGTGGTGCTAATGGGCGTTTACATACTAATCGTCTGGTACAGGGAAATTCCGAGTCGCCGGCAATAGCGCAGGCTTTTATCGAACATATCTTTAGTCATATACAGGAGCTCAAAGGAAAGCTGTTGTTGTATATTGACAATATCTATTTGAAGAGCACTACCGATGACTTAAAGTCACACATCCGGGATATCGGACATCTTGTACAAGCATTGTCACACTTCAACTTGATCGTGAACTTGTCTAAAAGTGTATTTGCAGCTACGGATGACGTTGAGGTATTGGGTATGCGCTGGTCTGCAAATCGAGAGTGGAAGGTGCCAGATTATCGTGTAGAGACATTACAATCATTGAAGCTACCAAAGACAGTGACAGAGTTGCGGCGTATGACGGGCGGTGTTAATGCTATTAGTGCCCATTTGCCCTGGGTACAAGCGGCATTGTTGCCATTCTATGCAAAGACGGGCAAGGCGCGGCTTACGAAGACTGATCGTGAAGAGTTGCGGCCCAAGTGGGACGATCTAATGGCGTGCTTGCAAGAGACACGCAGTTTGTATATTCCACCTCCAGGCGCACCACTTACATTGCGAGTTGATGCTGCTGCGGCGGGCATTGGTGCCGTATTGCTAGCGCACCGGGAAACTGAAAGTGCCTCTACCGATGATGAGGTGGCGCCGGCAGAAGAGGAGCTGTTGCCAGTAGCTTACTATTCAAAAGTTTTTGACGGATCACAAGGATATCGGCATTTGACATGGCGCGAGGCTAAGGCAGTAGTCGAAGCAGTACGACACTTTTATCTGTACCTTGACGGCTGCATAAACCTTTGGATAAAAAGCGAAGCATTCAACGTCATCGGTCTGTACTCACATAAAACCACCAATGATGGCAATGATCTGAGCCGATTCCATGCTGAGCTGACAGCGCTGGGTGTGACAAGAAAAATGCTTGTGCACCGACCTGCCAAGGAACAGATGACTGCCGACTGGCTATCGCGAGCCTGAGAAAACATCCGTCCATGAAAGCTAGCTAAGACGACTGAGACAGCCGTAGAAGTAGGTGCTATCAGTTCATTATCTGATTCCGACAGTGAAACTGACTACTTTATGGATGCAGACAGTTGGTTTGACAAAGATGACCCTGTCGTTGTTGGTCTGCTAGAAACCGACAGCTCAGAGAATTATAGCAGCGAGTACGGCGCCACTAATGACGATCCAGATGACCTGGACTACAATCCTGATGAGGAAGCAGCATGGGCCAAATTTGAACAAGACAATCAACCTCCCCACGACGAAATACGTGAGGTTATTGTGTACCAGGACCAGCAGGCCTTACAGAATCTGCCGGGCCCCGAGGCATTTATTGACACCCAGCAGACGGATGACGACATCATGCGCTGGATCGAAATATGTCAAGCCCGTGATGAAACGCCAGAAGCAGATCACACACCGGACATGAATGAGGTAGAAACTATGCGCTATCACAATAATGTGCTTGAGCGAGCGGTACCATCACATTTGCCTGGTGTACAGAGCCATTGGGTGCCTGTGCTGCCATTGCGTGCTGCGACTACTTTTATTAGAGAATTGCATGAGGAACTGGAGCATCCAGGATATGCGCGCACATTGTCTTATGTTAACGAATGAATCTGGTGCGAGACACTGCCGAGCATTGTGCAGAGAGTGATACACGAGTGTCACAATTGTCAACTTAATCCCCAGCAGCATCATGTTGTTACTCCAATGATACCATACGCGGTCGAGCGTCCATTACAACATATTTATGTTGATCATGCTAAGATTGGGCGTCCATCGGGAAGTATTGGCGCAACTGATGTATTAGTAGTAAGAGATGTGGACAGCGGCTATATTGAAGTCTATCTGGTTGAGGATCAATCGGCCGAGACTACCAAAGCTGTACTTAGTGAAAATTGGTTTGCGTTGCATGAAATACCACGGATTCTGACCACTGATAATGCACCAGTATTTAGGGCACTTTCATTTAGTGAGTTCCTGAGACGACATAACGTTACACATCGTCGGACATCAGACCACCATCCACAGTCGGATCTGGCTGAGATTGGCGTCAAATTGTTTAAGAGCGCTTTGCGACATGCACAGTCGGATGCGGACGAAGGTACAGACTGGGTACAGCTTATTCCTAGAATAATTGCGGCGTTGAATAATACATGATTAGAAACGCGCGGATTTACTCCATTTGAACTGGTATACGGTGTTGATGCCATTCGTTTATGTCATGAGTGTAATATACCTGAGAATGAGCTAATTGAAAGTGAGGAGGATTGGATGTTGCGCGTACAGGAGCAGGCGCAATCATTACAACTGCGTAAGCGGCGCAAACAGCGAGACCATGTAAATTGATCCCGCAATACTCGATGGTTCAAGCCGGGTGAGTTAGTATTGGTTAAACGTACAGGATTGCCAATACCTGTAGCTGTACAGCCATACCGAAGGTTGGGACCATTTAAGGTTATGCATAGACAAGGTACAGTATATTATTTAGCTGATATGCAAAACCGTAGACTAACTCGTGGCATTCCAGGCGATACCCTATTGCCGTACACGATGTCAACAGATGACGGTGCCAATGAACAAGTTGTGCAATCGAGTGTTGATAGCGGCGATGAGGTTAACCGAGAAACCGATCATTCATCCAGTCCCGATTCTCAATCAGAGTATGACTCAGCGAGTTCAGGAACAAGCGAATTACCGGGATCCAGCCCTTCTACAAATACAGCTGACAACGCGCCATCGGATAACCATGATGAAGGCAATAATGACAACCATGTCAACATGCACATGGCGAGCGATCAGAGTGCACAACGAGTAGTTCAAACGCAGAATGATACCATTGGGACAGTCGAGCAAAACAGTTATAACGAACATAACGTCGAAGATGATACCAGATACTTGCCCGATGCACCCAATGAATTTGGCGTTGAGGAAGATGATGGTCATCTTCCCGAAGATGAACCAATGGACGGAAATGACGATCAAGATATTACCTGGTCGCCAGGCGAAGTAACTCGTGTAGTATCGCCCGGAGATGTTGATGATAACAATGTGCCGACTCAGACAGCTCCGCCAGATCAGGCCGCTATGTTTGCTGCGTTACGATATATTGGGAACACGCTAAGTCTCATGACGCAGATGCAGTTGGACGAGTCTGATGATGATGACGAAAATGTCATTGCTGCTGCATCCATTCCAGAAGTAGAAATGGATGAGGACAAATATATGGCGTCCAGTAACTCGGAGCAAAGCAATGACGTCGAAATGAACGAAGACAGCGAAACTCAACCTATTGTATCAATGCCCATCACAAGCACAGCTGGTATTGTACAATGCGATAGTGACGACGACTTCTATGACAATCAGATGTTAAGCAATTCGAGCTTACCAGTAGTAGTTAGTAATCCGAGTTCATCCGCCGTGCACAGCCACAGAGATGCATCGCCTGTTTTACTGAATCCCGACAAACAGATAGGGCATTCGGAAATATCTAGATTTGAAGGTAAGGCTGAGTTTGTGCGCCCCACTACATCTGCTCTACATACTATGCAACAAGTCATGCAAATGTCAGATCAAGATGGCGCAGGAATAGCGCACAAATGTCCAGCTTTATCATTGACACAAGAAGGTGGCGCTTCTGAGTCTATCAATTACCACTTGATAACTCCATCACCTGAGCGACGCCTCAAATCATTCAGACTAGAGTCCGGACCACCACCAAGTCATGTGTCTATCAAAAGTAACGCAAGTGATGTGGTCTCTAGTTCTGGTCATATGAGCGAAGACCAAGTATCATCCGTTGCGCCATCAATCTAATTGTTTCTGAATATGATAAGCCATTGACTAACTTGGGCTTTGGCAATTTATGTTGCGATGACGAAAGCCAACGCACATCAAACCCAAGATTGAATCAATGCTCCCACTGTGATATCACACTGGGAATGAAAGGGGTTACACGATTAAATGTATATTGATACTATATCGGAAAAACTCTATAAAAGGCAGTAGTTATCAGGATTAAAGACAATGGTTTTTCTTTAAGATAAAAAACAATTCCTATATCTTATAACTTATAAAAAGGCCACTTGCCTCTACTTAAAAGTATAGTTTAAAAGCCTCCTTTGTTTCTATAGGCGACCTCCTCTGTCGCATTAAATATATGTTCACATAGTTTTGGAGTTGTTTGTGAAATTAATTGTTAGTATTATATATTTAATAGGAAATACCTTGTTGTAGGATGTATGTGCATTTGTAGAAAGATGGTAAGTTTGTTTAAGTTAACTTTTTAAATTATTTATTAATTCAAGTTAAGTATATATGTTCTGATGCGTATATTTAATATGATGTTTTAGTTTTATGTACTATTAATAACTATTCTTTATAATATTTGTGATTGGTGATTAGTTAATGTGTATTTGTAGTTATTGCAATAACTGAAATACGTAGTAGGCTATAAAAATAAAAAAAAAAACACACTTTATGAAAGATTACTTATATTTGGTAATTATGTTTCTACCAGGCTATATGGGTAATCACCCAAATTATGGCTATTGCTGCTTTTAACTTAATGATATGCAAAAAACTTTTTTGGTACTTCTAATAGCCAATTGGCATTATTAAGGGTGTAGTTTGTATAAAAGTCAGTTTGTCTGCTTATCTGTTTGTTTAAAATAAACTCTAATTTTTTGATTGTAGCTATGACTAGAAGAAATGGTTTAGCAATTATATAGTTTTTTTTTAAACTACTTAATCTTTATATCTTACTCAGCCAAGCTCATGCTCTACTTCTTCATTTATGTTTTTAAATTTAGTAGAGCACTTTAAATAAAATAAAACAATGTAATATTATAAGGAATGTGACTAATTATTAGAAATCGGATTTTATATTTACAGACGAACCCCTCTAAACTTATCCCATTTAATCTTATAACCCCTCTAATCTTATAAGAACTGGCTGTCCCAACACGGGACACTGCCAAAAACTTATAAACCCCTCTAAACTTTTAACTT
>JANBTM010000469.1:0-10862 GCA_027578695.1 Coemansia sp. RSA 1365 | reverse complement strand
TATGTGGCAATTGATCTCTTTGGTCCACGACGTGCAACGTCTACAGGAAACGTGTATGTGCTTGTTGTTGTGGACGTTTTTACCAGATTCATTTCCTGGCGCCACTCAGGGACAAAAGCGCAATCTCGGTGGTCCTTGCTCTGATGCCAATATTTTGTGCGTTTGGATTTCCTGCAATCATCCAATCGGATAATGGCACTGAGTTTGTAAACGCTATCTTTGAACACTTGTCACGGGCCACAGGTATCGACCATCGTACCACAACGCCTTACAATCCATCTGCCAATGGACTAGCAGAACGAGGAGTGCAACGTGCAAAACGTGTTCTAAACAAACTCCAGCTGGACACGCTCACAGAATGGGATGTCCAACTCCCTTTGGTTATGTTCAGTTGCAATGCCGCGACACATCACGGAATCAGAATGACACCAGCGATGGCAATGTTTGGCCGCAACATCAAGACTGCTTCTGTCTTGAATCACGCGGTGCATGATCTGACAAGTGAGTTGACACTTGAGACGTTGGTGAAATTCCGGAACCTTATCATTCACCCAGAAGTCGTCAAAAACTTATCAGACTATCAAACGCGGATGGTTCTGGATTTTAATTGTGACCATCCACTGGCAGACCTTGAGCATGGTGATCGGGTTGTTCTCATCGACCGTGCAGCTGGAAAACGCCACGCTACGCCAACTGGCCCTTTCTGTATCCTCTCGGTCGCATGAAACGAGGAATACACACTTGAGCGGGATGATACTCCTGATGCTCCCGAGCCGCCAACTGGTGTTTTCAAGGCGCGCCACCTCATCCCAGTTGACAAATCTGCCCGCCTTTCTCCTGATGTCTATGAGGTGGATTTTATTTGTGATCATTGTTTGAGGGCAGGTAAAGCTCCCCTTTAGCTGGTCCTCTGGCGTAAATACAATGCCCAACATGACACTTGGAAACCCGCTATAAACTTTGATGACCAGAGCCTAGTAACAGCTTACCAGTCAAGCAAGTCGGCCTCTATCCAGCAGCAGCTCCAGTGTGCTGAACAAGCAAGCTGCAAGCAGGCGAGCAAACACCGTCCCTCTAATAAATCTGGGGGTGATGTTGTAGACTCAACCAATGGCCAATCACGTGGCTAGAGTCTACAAACATGTGTGCTGATCCTTGGGCCTTTGCCCGGCGGAATCCGCCAACATTAATGGATCTCTCTCTTCTCTTTCACCTAAACAGTTTCAATAGTTCTTTATTTGCTAATACAGAGCATAGGATAGGGAATTGGAAACCAAGGTGTTGAAATAGTCACTAATATTGATCCATTTACTATACAGCTACCAATCATTTCGGAAACACCCAAAAAAGACCGTCCCACAGCCGCCAGACAACCAGCAACCGCAAAAATTTGGACTCTGAAAGTACTCAACAATGCGCATCTAACGCATGTTTTTAAGAGAAGCCAGCATGCCTGTGAGACAAGAAAAAAGAGTTTGGGGTTTACAGAAATTGCTCAGCCAAGGGCTTCCTGAACCAGATAGGATTCAGTGGGGAGGACAACACCACAAGCAATATTGCAGGGTAAAGACAGAAGGAATGTGAAGCTCCTAAACCTTTCTATGGGGTGGGGATATCATCTTTACCCTCCAAAGGATAGATATATCTCCTTTTAGAGTCTAGGGGTGGTAGTGCTACTGCTTACTGGTCCTGCAATAATATTTTATCAAATTTCTTACCTAATAACTAATTTTAAATTTAAAAAAAAGGGGTTTAGACAGATTTATAGATTTATATTTGATTCATTTAGTTTACAATTTTTTGTAATTCTAATTTAATTTATTAATCAGTTATTTTTTAGTATAAAACAATTAATTATTATTAACTAAATATTGAACTATAAGTATAAATAGCTGTTTTAATATTTTTATATATATAATAAAAAAATTCTATAGTATATAAGGCATGGTCTACCTTGAATTTATTTTAATTTTTTTTATATATCCATTATCAAAAAATTCAACTAGTATCTAATTATTAATTTTAAAAAATGCCTACTTATATGATTACAATCTCTGGTATTGAGACTAGAGGGGAAAAAAATATTACCTTAGTAGAATTAGAGTTTAGTAATAGTAAAGATAATCAGGTAGATGCTATATGGAATGCAATTATAGCAGTATTACATGCTCATGGATATAAAGTTGATATTGCCAAGTATAATATGTTTTCTGATAAAAAAAATAAAATATTTAAATTAAACATAGTTATTGACTTTAGCAGTAGTAGAAATAATAAGAGCAAATTAGCTGAGATTAAAACAGAATTGGAGAGAGAATTAAAAGATGCTATTAAGAAAGTGTTCAATGAACAAGATTCTAAAATTAAACAGCCTTTTAGACAATTGAGAGATAATGAAGAATGTGAATTAATTATACCATCAGATATAGAAACAGGTGAAGAAAGTAACTGGAATAGGAGTATAGAATCATCTCCTAATAGATGTACTTCTAATAGGGGATCTCCTGATTATGCATCTAGTTATGGATCATTATAATTAGAATTTATTTTTAAAATATAAAAAAGCTATATCAGCTAGTTATTCACAAAACTAAAATTTTAAAAAAAGTTTTATAATAATTCCACTATCATAAATAAACTTTTGCACATAAAAGTAATTTTTTAAAACAATTTAATTTATTAATTTTTTAGCAGTTCCTAAAACAAGATGGCTTTTTTTTATAAAGTGGCTTATACATTAAGGGTTCTTTTTATCTCTGGTAATCAAAAAATTTATCTACTAATCATAATTATTGTGATGATAATTAGTTGCACTAATAATGCAATTTTAGGCTGATTATGTCAGAAAATTATAAAAAGCCTAATATTATTATCATTGTTGTTTTTTAATTTTTTTAGTTGTTTACAGGGGATTTAAATATTTAATACAATATAGACCTTGTCCAATTTCTCTGTTTTTTTTATTGGGGAATAAAAAATATAAATTTAAATTTAAAATAATCCCAGCCAAAATTTAAGAAATATAAAACACTGGTAGGTGCTTCTTTTTATTTTTTATTTTTAAATATCACAGAGCTGTTTCATTACCAACAGTGTTATACCTCTTAATTTTTATGATTGAGCAGCTTAGCCATAGCCAGATAACTTAAAATAAAATATTTTTAGTTTTTTTTTTGACCCTGTTTTTCTCGCATTACTTTTGACATTACCTACCCAATCCAGATCTACCCCATCTAATCACCACTATTCACATAATTTTATCTGGCTGGTTGTAGGTGATAAAGCTAAACAAACAGCTATTTTCTCTTCCCTATACACGTTTGTTCTCTTCTACTTTTGCCTTTTACTTTTGCTTTTCTCCTTCTTCTTATAATAACTGAGTATTTTGGACATGGAAATTTGCAATAAACATCTACTACTATAAATTAAATGAGCTTTCTGAACCACAGCAGTTATTTCCGTAGATTACACAATATTTTTATATACACATTCGCAAATTGGTCTCTATACTGCCAAAATACTTGGCTCCTTTAAGTGCACGCAGATTTACTTAAACCCATGCACCGCACCTAGCTCTACTCAACCCCTTGTACTACACCCAGTGCTATTTGATCTCCTTCCATGCATTCTACCCAGCTTTAACCAACCCCCCCACATTGTATCTAGCACAAATATGGACCTCTGTAAGTAGTTCTGGGTATAGTAAAGGTTGGATTTAATTGCAGCCCTTTGGGTTTTGTAGAAGTAGATGTGGTATTAGACGTTGGTGTTTAACATGAGTTTGGCATGCAGGTATACTTCTTTTTATTTTTCCTGTTTTGTATTTCTTTAATTATCTTATTAATAGGTAACCTTTATATTATTTGCAGTCTATTATATGATAATCTACATTAAACTGATGCCATATTTAGTAAGTATGTCCTATAATGTAGTTGAACTTCGTAAACAATTAAATGATATTTGCTTTAGACAAAATAAAAGCACTGATGCTTGCGATAGAGTTCATATAAATAGTAGGCATGTGTTTTACGTGGGAGGTTGATATGCTGATGACTTATGTTTATATTACATCTCTGAAGCTGTACATGTAGCTAGTCTAACATCTTGCATTAGTGTCTTTAATATTCTACGCTGAGGCAGCTTTATAAAAAGTTAAAGCAGCTCTGACATGTTTTATTTAGATCTTTAAAGTTTTTTTATAAATAAAGTTTAAAATAACTTGATATATAGAGCATAACACATTGCTAGATGTAATCATGCTTATATAAAGTATAGATTTGTGTTGTGGTTGCTATAATAATTTCGGATAAACCACTGGGTGTGGGCAACAAAGGAAAGAAGTAATTTTTCAGAGTCTACAGCTGACGTGTAATGTATTATAAAGCATATGTATCACATAAACACATTAACAAGTTTCTATACAAGATGTGTTTATATTATTGTAATAAATAATAAAGAAGATAACTCATTACTAATAAAGTTGTATAATATGTTAATGCTGCAGTCAGATATTTAAATACATGAGAATGTGGCTGGCACATCAACTACATCAGATTAGTTGTATTGCGATAGCATATATACAAAATAAAGACATTTTAACTTGGTATACTACACTTATCCTAAGTGATAAAACATTTAAAATCAGTGACAGAAACAATTATAGGTAACCACTTAATGTCAGATATTTGTGGCAGTATAAAAGCAAAACAAAATGTAATAGGTAATGAAGAGGCAATACAGGCACTATGGTGAAATAACAAGGCAGGTGTTTCTGTGGTGCAGTGCATTTGCTTACCCTTAGAGAGAATGCTAGATGCATTGAATTTTATGGAAATCCCCTGGTTACTTTATCTGTGTGTACTGTTTTTAGGAGTATAGTAAATCTGCTGGGCATGTTTGTGGGGGGAGGTGTTAAATTGTCTGCTGGGTGTGCATACGGGGGTTGAATAGTTTTCTAGGCGCATTTGTAAGTTTTAAGTAGGTTTCCAAGCATGTGAGGGGGGGTAAAAAGATGCCTAAGGATTAAAATAATGTACATACATGCCTTTAAAATAGCATAAGTAGTTATATTTAAAGTTAGAAAAGCTAGACTGATAAATACAGTATTAAAATACATATGACAGCAAGCCAGTCTGGCAGAACTAAAAGAAAATTTACCTTTACAGCCATCAGAAGTCATGTTATGGGCATGCTAAACTTTATCCAAGGAGACAGATTGACATCACCTTGATATGCATCATGTGCATCTCTAATCTGTGCTAATTTACTAAATCTGATTGGGCAGGTAATGTCAAAAGTATTATAAAAAAATGATGTCTTTTTTTTCATATATAAATAACTACATCTCCATAAAAGACAAAAAGCTATGCTTGGAGAATTAGTTACGATGGTTTTGCAAAAAAAAAAAAAAAACTAGAAGCTCAGCTGAATGTGCTGTATGGTCAGAACACTAGCACCAAACAGTTTATGTAGCTGTGGGTGCTAAAGATTTTGGAAAGTTCCGTGAGGCTTCCTAGGACTATAACTGCTACACATAGTGGTCTTTTGGCATGCACACATACTACAGCAGAGAAAAACGGCAGAGAAATTTAAATGTATACTGTTGGTAAGATAAAAACCAGTACACAAAGAAAGTTATTTTACACCAACTGCCCAGCAAAGAGAAATAACAGAAATTGTAGCAGTCTAAGAGTCTAGGCCACTAAACAGGAGAAACCACAAAGTGATCAGTAGTATAACCACCAGAGATATAATGTTTTTTGTGATGCTGGCAGTGTTTGTAGGAATCAACTACTTTAATAGGTTGTGGCTTGAGTGGGACTACTGTTGGCAGAAGTAGCTACTAGTATATCTGGCATACCAGTTTGTGGTTACAGTTTTGTTGCCAGAAATATAAGTACATTTAGAGAAGCAAAAGTGGTATAAAGAAATCAACAATTTTAGTAATTCCAAAACATACTTGCTGTGATCTAGCTATATCACTAGGTCTGTCATAAGAGCTTGATTGCGAAACATTATAGCATTTATATATATAATTTATTATAATTTTTTTGTATCATAAAATTTTTTATTAGTAGTTTGAGTAATATTTTTAGTGTACATATTAAAAAAATAATATTAAACATGTGTTAGGCAAAAAAGTGATGATGCTCAAATGTAATATCATAAAACATTTAAAAAACCTCACAGCATCAAGTACATCAGACAATGAAGCAATAGCAATGCTTACATGCTACAAAAAGCAAACCAAAAGGATTGTGTTAACAATTATACCAAGCAAAGATGTTGCTAGTACCTACATATAGAGAGAAAAATTTAGACGCAACAAACAAGAACAAAACAACACCAATACCAACACATATGGAGATACATGTAGTCTAAGAGAACTATAGCAGAAAGCACAATAACCAAAATTACAACTGTGCTGGCCTGTAAAAAAATGGTTATATCATTCAATATTGCAGGGCATGCCCCAGTTTTCCTGATGTGTTCTACAGCTGCTTATATAGATAATCATAAAATGCCAAAACATAAATGTCTAGGAATAAAATAGAAGTGTAGTATTAAAAAAACAAAGAAGTTGCAACTAGTTAATTGCTGCTGTGATTATAGAAGTTAGTGTTTACTATTAACTGTATAAATGTAAGACTTTATATTTTTACAAAAATAAGAGGTTAGTTTACATTAAAAAATTAAGAAGAAATTGGACATATTTTTTTTATATTTTATTTTAAGGGAATAAAAATAGATAAAAAATCTGATATCTGGCATTGCCAGATTCATTGGCCATGCCTTTGGCATGACCAATAGGGCACTCCCTGGGTATGCAATGCTTAATCTTATGACAGTGGAATTATTGATTAGTCTGATGATGGTGTGGCTATTCCTGCCCTATTTCCTGATAGCGGCTTTGCCACCTGCCGCTTAGGGCAGGATTTTATTATTAGGTGAAGCATTTTATTTTTGATTTCTAGGAAATTATATTTTTTATTATGTTCAAATAGAATTTTCAATGCTTTTATTATTTTGGCTGTTATAAAAATGTTTTATAGTGTTCATAATCTTATAATGTTGCAAATAAATGTTTGTATCATGCTAACATTTTTGTAATGTTCTGTTTAGACATTTTTAATATCTTAATATTTTTGATATGTTTTAAATGGATGTTTCAAAAGATTTCAATAATTGTATTAATATTATAAATTGATGTTACTATTAAATTAATATTCCATTGAAAAAATCAAGTGTTAAAACCAGCACATGGAAAAAACAACCACAGCAGCTGATAATGGCTCTTAGGCAAAGAAATGTGTAAACATGCATATGTGTTGGATATATTGGTAAAGATACTGTCAATCTGAGTGTGTGAATTTGTCATCACTGCATTAGGTGATAACAAAAAAATTAGCCTTTTCTCCGCTAGCCATCCAACAAACACATTTTGTTGGCCCTGACTCTCTGCAAGCAAATCAATATTAAGATAGCCTGCCAAAATGCAGCCAAAATTATTCTTACCTAGAAGACAAGTTATAATTACTTGTGTAATTTGTTGAACAGGTAAATTTGGCAAAGCATATGCTGAAATAATTTGAATACTGCAAATGCCAAATAAGGCAACACTGATATGCTTCTCATTGTCAGAATGTATTCCTATGTGTGGATTACTTACAAGAGTTCTATAATTATTCTAAACACAACAACATGCTCCTTTAGCCTATCTTGCTGGCTGATCTGTGGGCAACTCAGCTGCTGATAAAACAAAAAATCCTGGAATATTAAAAACAAATGCAGACTTTTTAATATGTGAACATGTCCAAGTTTCAGCAAAAAGCAGGAAATCACTCTGCAAGTATGCCTGGTTGCTGGTAATTAATTCAACATGTGCTTTTAAGCTCTGGACATTGTGAAATATAAGCTGACTAGTGTTTTTTGTCTCATGCAAAAATTTAAATCTTGGCATAAGAATACAACTCTGCTGACATGGATTTTTTTGAAAAAAAGCACACTGTTTCTGTTTAGAGGCAAGGAATTGTTAAACCTGCCAACAAGGTTTAATCCAATTGCAGTCTAGGTTTGCAAGCAAGCAACATATAAATGTGTGTGGCTTAGTGAATAATTATCACATTGCAAGCATGCAACTACTTTGTCATATGAGCACCTTGTAATTTATGGATGGTAATTGCTTTACCTAGAACAAGAGAAAATTAAATTCACTGAACTTTAATTCCACTATCAGGCTTGGGGAAAGAAAGTTAATGCCATTTCTATTGAATTAAAAACAAAATAGCAAGTAATATCACCATAGTCTGTACCATCTATTGAGTATAGTAATAAAATTTAAATAGCTACTGCTTGTTTCTAGAAAAAAGTTATGTGCATAAATATTGCTTATTTTACAGTTTTAAAATTTTCATTATGACCCCTACTCCAAAATTTTCAAAATCTGAAAACATGCAATAATTTATGCTTCCTATACTGAAAGCAAATCCCCTAAAGTGATAAAACAAAAACTGAATCATGCATTAGACAAACATAATCTTTTACATAAAATGTATACAAATAGGTAACTAGATTTGATATTGAATACTATCCACTTAAAAATGAATTTATAACAGGATGCCCATCATTAGAAATTACCAAATTTTATTCTGAGAAACTGCAAAAAACAATAACTAAATGTCCAACTATTATAGCAGAAGAACTAGCATCAACCTATAAGTTTTTGTTAAAAATAATGAATAAAACTATAAAACATAATTTGGGATATAGAATGATTTAATGTAAATGGGTACCACATCAACTATCAGATGTTCAAAAAAAAGAAAAAAAAAAAATAAAACAAGTTGATTTTTTTTAGAACTTTCTTTAGAAATACAAAAAATCTAAGCAGTCAAGTTTGTATAATATTGTAACTTGTGATGAATCTTTTGCTCATATTTACTCAAACAGTAAAAGCTCAGATGCAAAGCAATGGGTACTTAAAGATCAAGTACTTGAGAAACAGATTGAGTCTACAGCTCATAGTAAAAAATTTCTTAGCAATAATATTCTTTTCAAGGTAGAAAATTTTTTATGCCAACTTAATTACTAAAACCCAACACTTGTGGTGCCGGATTCATTGGCCATGCTATCAGCATGACCAATGGTACTCCCCAGTATACAGCATTTAATCTCATGACAGGAATGTTTTTCCTACCCTATTTTGTGATGGCAGCATTGCTGACTGCCACTCAGGACAGGGTTTTTATTTTTCTTACACAACATAATGTTCATTATAATGGCAAAAATGTTGTTTCTGCTACTCAGGATAAGGTCTTATTATTAAAAGTTATGCTTGTTTTTTTATATATTTTATTGTTACTTTAATAAAATCTTTACTGAAATTAAAACCTTTAACAGAATAATATGGAATGAGCTGAGCCGACTCAGATGTAATGGCAGAGTGGTTTGCTCAAAAAATTGTGTGATAGCTAAAAATTCTACTGGTTGTTCATATTATCTCAATCAGTGGATCTAATTTCAGATGGACAGACAGACAGTGAAAACAATTTTATAAAATACTCCCTCTGAGAAGCCAATTGGCTGTAGGGTGTGCCAAAAAGCATAAGGTTGACAGCAAGTTTTATATCAAAAAAACAGAAAGTTAATATAATATTTATTCCAATTTACAGTACATACTGAAAACTAAGAGTACCATTTGCTGACCACTGTGATACTTTCTAATTGTCTACTGCTTACCTGTAAAAAAAAAAGTTATAAGCATTAATATTGATTTTTTTCACTTTTGAAATTTGGATTATGACCCCTTCTCCTATTTATTCAAGATTTCAAAAACAAGCAATGATTTTAAACATAATTTTGATGGTAAACCCCCTGATGAAGTAAAACAAAGCTTAGATTGTGTATTAGGCAGACAGACTTTTGTACTTATAACAATCTGTAAATGGATGGCTAAAATCAACACTAAGAATTATTCACTTAAAGATGAGCCTCAATCAGGTCATCAATCAATGGAGATTGCTAACATTTATAGTGATGATGTAATACAGGCAATGGAAGAACGCCCAAATATTTTTGCTTATGAGCTAGCTGCTACCTATGGTTGTTTGTCAACAATAATGCACAAAGTATTGGAAACAAAACTAGGCTATGGAATGATTCAGCACAGATGGGTTCCTCACCTACTGTCAGCTGATCAAAAATATTCTAGATTGATTTCTATAATGACTTTCTCCAAAGATACGATACAGCTAGTAGATCAGCTATATATAATATTGTAACCTATGACAAGTCTTATATTTACATTCATTCAAACACTATAGGCCCTAGTGCAAAGTAATGGGTGCTTAAAGATCAGGTACCAGATAAGCAGGTTAAGTCTACTAGTTGAAGTAAAAAATTTTTAATACTTATATTCTTTTTACAAAAGGGCATTTTTTATGTAGACTTGAATAATAAATAACACACTATAGATATTAATTATTAAATTTAACATGGGCCAGAACCAATAATCAGAAATGGAAAAAAACAGATTCAAAATCTGAATTAAAGCATCTGATGTTTCACCAAGATAATGCACCAGCACATATTTCATTAGTTATCAGAACATTCTTTGATTGTAATAGAATATAAACTTTTAAGGCACCTTTCTACTCACCAGATCTTGCCTCATGTAACTTTTGGGTGTTTTCACATATCAAGAATAAGCTATGTGAGAAAAAGTTTAATAATCTCAAAGAGGTAAAACTTGCTTGGCAGAATAAGCTTAATTCTTTAACAACTGTTGCATTTAGGATTTGTTATGTAGAATAGTTTAAAAGATGCAGAGGAGTACTTTCTAATGATGGTGATTATTACTAGTT
>JANBTM010000468.1:0-10938 GCA_027578695.1 Coemansia sp. RSA 1365 | reverse complement strand
GACTAAGAACAGTGCTCGTGGCATATTCAAGCATCCCAGATGCTCCCCACCCTTCCAAAATTGCTGCTATTAGAGGTCTGCTTTACTGTCTTTACCATTTGGTAAAACCCGATAATACTCATGTCAATGATATATTAATTACTAAGGATAAGCTTGAAAGCTTTTGTGGCAAAAATTATACAACGTGGAGTGACTGTTATAATGATTTGTGTAAGTACATTTATATTCATATTAAATGTAAACATTTTAGAGAAGCAAACATTAACTATAATTCTTAATTTTGTTAAACAGTACAATGTAGCTGCCTACAGAAGAGAAATGGGCTTTGAATGGCAGATATCTAGGGTGGCATATTATCACAGGCAGTTTGATGGGTCAGGCATGTCCAATGAAGAATGCAAAAAAAATGATTGCATTTATTGTGCAAAGAAAACCGAATTGTATCGTAGTTGACGTATAGTATGCCATCAATGTTTAAATCCGGATTGCTCTAACATAACAGATACTTCTGTTCAGTCTGCTTCCTTAAAACCCAAGTTTACTCACAACATTGGAACAAGCTGTGGAGTACGAGTAATCGTTCATTCAAGGATCATATATGATGGTGAATGTAGTTGCGAAAATGGAATTGACATGGACACCAGAGTTACAAAAGTTATAAATGCTGTGCATAATCATGAAATGCAGAAGCCAGACATTATTTGGAAAAAGAATGGTGCTGCAGAACAACTCAGCAAAATTTCAGCATGCTTAAATAATGGCATGGATGGGTCTTCAATTATTAAATTTCTTAGTTTATTGGGCAACATGAAAACTGGAGTGCAGAGACAAGAGTGCTGGCGTCATATATATGCTTTGGCAAACAAAAATGGCAACATTAGATGCATGGGAGAGCTGGAAAATGCTTTTATACATATCAAGGACAATAATGGCATGGTTAAAATGGATTTTGATACTATTAATGGTAACTCTTTTCCGCGTGTTATTACATGGGCCACAGCTGATCAGCTGGCTCTTGCACATTCTGGAATTGCAGATGTCCTTGCAATGGACGCTACATATTGAAAATTAAACTGTAGCATGCCAGTTGTTCAAGTGGTTGCTATGACAGCAATGGGAAACCTGTTTCCATTAGTACAAGCAGTTATATTTAATGAGCAAACAGAGACATATCGTATTTTACTTCAACATATATTAGTGATATTGGGTGCCATGCATATTAAAACAATATTTACAGATTCCAATTCTGCTTTAATTAAAGCAACTGCAGATATGACAAATGTTAAGCACCATTTGTGTCAATTTCATAAGTGCATGAACCTAAGAACCGCAGCAGCAGGAGTTTCTAAAGATGATGAACCAGTTGTAATTAAAAACCTAGTTGATCATGGACTCATTAAGGCCACAGATGGGGATACAAATGAAAGTGCCGTATTTGTTAAATTATGTATAAAGGCATTTAACAGAGTCATATATACGCGAGATATTACTGAATATAATAGAGTAAAACTTTATCTAATTGAGAGTTTTCCAATCTCTATTCAGGGAAAGATTCGCTCAGTTTTTAAATCAGAAGAGCAATTTGCTGACACACACACATATACTTGGAGGACTATTGATTGGGAGACTTCTAGTGCCACAGAATCAATGCACAGTGCTCTAAAGCACTGGTTGCACCAGAGAGGTAGCAATCGGTTATCATTTGATGATTTTGTGCAGCAAGATTGTGAGTTTATTGAGCACCGCCTTGCTCAGATCAATGCACAAGTTCAACTTGAAATGTCATGGAAGATATCTGGTCTCCCTATAAAATTTACAGTAGGCAGAAGAAGTCCCTGGATAATGTAACCTTTTTTTTTTGAAAAACTAATATTACAAGAGTTTTTATATGTATGTCAGTTAAAGTCAGTTTTTATGATAGTATTTCTGTAGTAGTTTTACATAGTACCAATGTTTTATTAATTAGTTTATTAATGTTTCTAATAAAATCAAATCAAAGTTAGGCATATCATATAGGTAGTTTTTCTGGACAATTTGGTGAAGAACTATTTAGTATTTTGTATGCCTACACTTGGCTCGACATACTGCTTCTATACGTTTAGGCATGTTAGCAATAAGCTTTTTACAGAATTTGGTATCAATATAATTCTATGTCTCCTAGACCAGACTCTACAGCTCATGAATACCATTAGCTTCATCTGGGTACACTCTGAGCTATTTCATAAGATGAAACCACATATTCTCATTGAACTTGGTTCTGGTAACTGTGCAAGCCACTTAAGAACCTCTATATGGTTGTTATTGAGCCAAGTGGTTGCTTTTTTGAAGTATGTTTTGAATCATAATCATGTTGGAATATGATCTGATCATAATCAAGTTCCTGTTTCTTGATAGCACCAAGGAGTTTAGCCTCAAGGTTATGTGTATATAAATTACCAGGCATCATTCTATCTATACAACATACTAAATTTATACCCTTACTGGTAATAAAACCCCATATCATTAGGCATCCTCTTCGAAAATTTAAGGTACCTCTAATGTAATTTTTTGAAAAAAATTTGCATCCTAGCGCCATACCCATCTAGCTTTATTAAAATCTAAACACTTAATTTTAGTTTTATTGTGAAATATTATATACCTCCAACTTTGAACTGTCCATGATCCATATTGTCTGGCAAACTCAAATTTTTGAGCCATGTGCTTCCTAGCTAGCTTGGATTTTTCTCTTCGTAATGGCTATTAAACCAGCTTAGTTCAATTAACGTCTGGCACCATCTGCAGTAATAGGGGTTGAGAAATCTAATAAAAGTATACATATTGCCTTAGCTACACTATATACTTCACCAGTAGTGATGAATTTTATTTATTTATGTAAATTACAAGCAAAAAACGTTTTTAAGTCATACTCCTTTGTTTTTTTAGAGTTTTTAAACCTTGTTTTTTACATATTGCACTAATTGTAGTGGTGCAAATACCCGTTTTATATGTATTTGCTTAATAGAAGGACCAACATCAGTCAGATCCAGGACCTGGTTCTGTTTATGTTCTGGTATCTGTCTCATAATCCATAAAAAGTAAAAGATAAAGTTATTTCAATAAAATGTTATTGGAAAACATAGAGCACTAGCAAGTTTAGTAGTAGTCTAAATTTTACAAATGTAGACCATGTATAAGCCACACAAATACTAAGTGAGAATAATAAGCATTTCCCCAGAAAAACTATCCAAATGCTTCACTCAACTTTAAGTAACATTTATTACAAATTTTTTCGAGAAAGTAATAAAACTAAGACTAATATATAAAACAGCTCTGCAAAGGTTACTATATAGTTCAACTAATATTGTTTAATGTATTTTAAGTTTTTCATAATATTTAATTAAATAAAATGATTAAATTATCCAGGGAGTTTTTCTAGCTATTGTATGCACAAATCAGCTGGAAAAATACCAAGAGGAGTTGCTATTGATATTTATAAATCTTATATAGCCTCCAGAACTGAATATGTGGCAGCAGTTAATGCAGACAGGTCAAACTCCTGGATTGTATATAAGGTTGACAATGAAGATGCAAACGCAGGGCATATGGTAGTTAATATATCTACACAAGTTGATTGCAATGTTATAGATGGGTCTGAGCACTGGAAGTGTCTATGCTTTAAGTATGAGCGTGAAGGATGGCCTTGTGTACACATTATGACAGCACGACGCAAGAATAATATTGCAAATTATGATAATAACCCTGTTTTAGATCATGAAAACAATGTTGTGCTTCTAAGCAACATTGATTCATGGTGGTTATTTCCAGGAGATACCAGCGCCAGAGGAAATGCAGATGTTGACATAGAGGAAGTTGATCCAGATGTCTCACTGATAAATAATCTACAGAAAATGTTGCTAACTATTCTTGATGATGTTTCAAACAAAACTGACTCAGACAAGATAGGCCATGTTGCAAATCTTATGTCAATTAGCTGTGCAATGGCAGACCGTGAGCATATAATTGATGAGTTGCAACTTTCGGATGTGCAGATGCCACATGTAAAGACAAAAGGTCGCCCTAGCAGTAACAAAATTACAAGTGACAAGACTATCACTGACAAGGCATATGCAGACTGTTTAAAGAGGGATGCACAAGCTAAACGCAAGACACTCACACAAATTAAATCTAATGCCAGTACATCTGCCTCTGTCAAAAAACCATGCCATTGCTCCATGTGCAAGCAGCCTGGCCATGATACTCGGCGTTGCCCAAATCAGAACAATAATTTAGCTTAATTATGTAATGCAAATTCATACAACTCTATATAAATAATATGGTGAATCTCTATATAAATACTTTTAAAATATACTATACAATATGTGCTGCTTGTTTGTTTACACGTTTTAAAAGTTCTCTAGCTAATAGGATATTAAATGTTTTCAAGAAACATTAGAAAAAAGTGACTAGGAATGTAAATGATTTCTTAAATGGTTAAAACCTGTTGTCATTTAATATCATGGATGCCTTTGATGCAGTTTTACAGTACTTCTTTATACTTTCAATGTCGGTTGCAAACTGGAAGATTATTCTTATTTCTTTTAGGTTAGTTAGACACAGAATCTTCTCTGCGGCTCTCTAGCAAATTAAAAAACTATATACCTTGTCTAATCACAATTGCATGTAGCAATGTGTTACAGTTTATGTAGTAAATTTTTAGTATTATTGATATTAAAACAAACCAAATGTTAACTGCAAAAGCTACTTTAACTATTTATAAAGCCACCTCAACATAAAATATTAAAGCTACCAATACAAGATGTTAGATCAGCTACATATACAACTTTTGAGTCATAATATAAGCACCAGTCATCACCTTATCAAGTTTCTGCATACAACACATACCTACCTTCTATATAAACTCTATCACAAATAGAAGTACCATCAAGCCCCACAAAAGTGTATATCATTTAAATGTTTAATGTAATATATACCATTATAGGATTAAATTACTGAACATGGCATAAATTTTATGTAAAATATAATATATTACACAGCAAAATATAAGAGATGCCTGACTTAACCCGATAATTAAAAAAAAAAATACAAGACAAAGGATCTATTAGAAATGTACTTGCATTTTAAGTACATGTTAAATACCAACACCTAGCACCACATCTACTTCTACAAAAACCACAGGGCTGCAATTAAATCCACCCAATACTCTGCCCAGAACTACTTGCAGAGATCTATATTTGTGTTAGTTACAGTGTGGGGGTTAGGTAAACATGAGTGGAATGCATAGGAGAGAGTCAAATAGTGCTGGATGTAGTACAGGGGTTGAATGGAGCTAGGTGCAGTGCATAGGTTTGAGTGAATCTGCGTGCACTTCAAGGAGCTAATTGTTTCGGCAGTATAGAGCTCAATTTGTGAATGTGTGAATAATAATACTGTGTAGTCTACAGAAATAACTGTTGTGATTCAGAAAGCTCAATGAATATATAATAGTAGATGTTTATTGCAAATTTCCATGTCCAAATTACTCAGTTATTATAAGAGAAAAAAAAGCAAAAGTAAAAGTAAAAGACAAAAGTAGAAGAGAGAACAAACATGTATTGGGAGGAGAGAATAGCTGTTTGTTTAGCTTTATCTCCTACAGCCAGCTATACATAATCACGTGAATGGTGGTGATTAGATGGGGGTAGATCTAGATTGGGCAGGTAATGTCAAAAGTAATGTGAAAAAAATGAGTCATATAAATATGTGTTTAATTCTGAGGAGAACTTTAAGCCAAGTTAGCCATCAGTTATTTTTATTAAATATAAAAAATTAATGAAATTTAAAATGCTAGAGTTTTGTGAAAAGTATTGCCATTTATTAAGAAGCATTCACAATTATTTGCTTATTCATTTATGTTTTCTAGTCTACACATTCTCCATCCAAGAACTCAGTCGAATCTGTTTCACTAGGAGGGGAAATGATTCTTGCCAACCTCAGCCAATTTGGCGCCTGAGGAATGGGGGCAATTATATCTGGGGAAAGAATTTCTGCCGACCTCAGCAGATTCGGTTCTTGAGGAATGGAGGCAATTACATCTGGGGGAATCCTGAATCCCAAGTATTCCTCTACCAGTTTCGGCATAATTTCATGAACATTGTCTGGAATTAATTGAAATACTATTTCACTTGCTGTTTGAAATTGCTCAGTAAATTGAGGCAGAGGTACTTTTTTAATAGATTTTGATACATTAAATACATCACTTAATAACTTCAATTCCACCTGAATAATAAGATCTATAAGTTTGTAATCTCGATTTGCTGAGCTTATTATAGGTGTAAATAAAGATTTTATAATATTAAATGAATCATCGAATACTAAACAACCATCTGCAGTATTTTTCCCAATATCTATTAAATAAAATAAATGACATGCTATATGATAAGTACCTAAAGAAACTGTATTGTTAGTTGGACCAAGTAGAACTACATTACGTTTGAATTTTAAACCCCTTTTTCTTAATGCTGTTTGTGCATTATCTTTAGTTGATGCTCCAGAAAAAAGGAAAACCAGCCAATCATTTTCATCACTATCAAATTCAAAGATTACATTAAGTGTTGAAATAAGAACAACCTCTTCATCTGCCATTATTAGTTTAAATAAAAATTGAGTATTATATAAAAAAGACTGAGTAATGTTTTGCAAATATTCAACAGTTAAATAATTTTAATAGTATCTATAAATTGGAAATTTTTTAAATTTATATATTTTTATTTTAGTATTTTATAACATGTTTTTTTATAAAAACTTTATTATTGAAATTCTGTTAAAAAACATTTACATTGATAATTAATGATGATAAATTAGATTATAATCTAAAAAATTTAATTTAATAAAAATCTAATCTATACTAAATTAAAATCTATTTATGCTAGTTGTTTAAACCTTTCTCACTTAGTTATTATATGGCTGAGAGCTCCAATTATGTGTGTTAATTCCCAGGTAATTTACCTAACAGAATCTGCCAACAGAAATAAATTCTTTTAATTGCTTTTACCTTTATAATTTCTTTAGATTTTTATGCGCTTAATATAATAATATAGAATAAAAAATTTAGAACCAAGATATTGAAATTAGCTATTATCTGATTCAATTACAACAAGTGAGTAGCTAAAGGCTACTGTAAGCTACAAGTTTAACTTCTTTAGGTCTCAATTATTATCGAATTAATATAAAAATTAAATTATTTCATTTATAACTGCTTTACTCTTGAACTAATTTATATTTTACCTTGTTAAAAAAATGGGGAACATGACTAAGAAGCCAATAAATAAATAGAAATATAAAGTTTGTTATTAGCCAAAGTTCCTCCCTTCTTTGTTGGTGGGAGGACCTTGGATTACAGAAAAAAGTATAACTACTATTTGGTGTCAACTCGCTGCTTTCACTAAAGGCAGCTGTAGGACTCTGGTGTTCCAGATGAACAAGGTTCCTTAACATAAGGGCATTCCAAATTGTCTTTAAGGTGGGGTACATTTCACCCTCCATCTGTAATGGATCTGCAGGGGAGTCATTGGGCTGTGCTTGGGGGTGTACATGCCCCTGAGCAGATCCTGCATCTTCCTGGGAGGCCTGGGGTGGGTGCCAACCCATTCCCGGTCTTGCAACAACCTCACTAGCAGATACCAGGTAGAAAACAAAAATTTAATTAAGTTAAAGTATACTTAGTAAAAAACAAAGTAAAAAAATTAACATAAACCAAAATTTTATTACTAATATAGTTAAATTCTTTATAATTTTTAAGTCTAGGATTTGACATTTCTTAAAATTTTGAAAGAAAATTTTTACTTTAGCATATATAGGTATCAGAAAAATACCTCAAGCTTAACTAAATGCCTATAGACTTTCTCCTCTAACCTCAATTTTTATTTGCATAACTAATCAGCTGTGATGCTGATTAATGAATCTGTATCAAGTTGATCGCGTGTATATGCGCACATATATATATATATATGCAATCATAGCGCCTATTATTTCTTAACAGTTTCCTCGGCTTATTTTCGATTGTTTAAAATTTTAATAGTATTCACTAGTGAACCTCTCATTAAATCAGCATTGAGTTTTTTATATACTGTTGCAGGACCAGTAAAGGGGTGGTGCTGCCACCCCCTAGACCTGTGGAGGGGTTGTTCTTTCCCCCGACATGCAGGGTTCAAGCAAAAAAAAAGAAAATACTTTCCTCCAGAATAGACAAGTCTCAATCAAGGGTGTAGTTTTTAAGTGATTAAATGGCTGTTGCCTATTTTCTCCTAATTACCAATCTAACAGCTATGTATTAAACAAGTAATAAAATGGAATAAAAAGGACTTAGAATCCCTATCCTTGAAACTAGTGATGAGGAAGCATTACTTAAATGCATCCATTGAAATCACTTTAGCTCTTATTAATATAGGCGGGAGCTTAGTAAAGGTCCACCTCATATTAACTTTAGCTCTCAATCGTGATGTGTAGAGTTAATAAAACTATCCCTCAAGCATAAAGTAATATCTTGATCAGGATCACTCAATAACCATGAGGAACATTGCCCAGAACACAGATGTCGGATGCAAAGTTCCTACATCACCCTCGCTCAGCCGATTGTTTGGGTACCTACTTACTTACAGATAAAACTCGTAGCAGGTACTCCCGATCGGCGACTTTTTCCACTGTTTTGGCATAAGCTTGAGGAAGCGTTTCATCAGCAAAATCCTTGAGTGAAACCCACGAATCCTCAGTCTTAGAGTATCCTCGCCAATGTACTTTAAACACCGGTCCGTGGCGACTCTTCTTATATGTAATGATGTAATCAACCTCATAAGAACCTTCAGGCGCTGTCGGTGCTTGCTCAAGGTGGATGAGTTCGTGTGGTGCAAAATTTTGTGCCGGCGGTATCTCACCATCATTCTCAACATCTTGTCGTAAAATAATAGCACCGCCTCGATTAATCCGCTCAATTACAAACGGTCCAGCAAATCTTGCAGAATCTGAAGATGCTCGTACAGCAACACGCGCAAGTACTCAGTCTCCAGCTTTGAAGTCCGACAACTTGTGTGAGCTGTCAAACTTGCGGCGTAATTGCGCTTGATAGTCTGACAAGTGCCGTGCAACTTGAGGCCAAATTACTCGATCCCGAAATTGGTGTAGCACTTCCAGTGTCAACTCTGATGTCAACTCGACTTCAGGTGCTAAAAGAACGTGTGGTGGTAGCATCTCACGACCAAACATAGCTTGACCTGGCGACATGCGAATTCCGCGATGTGTGCGTAAATTCAATGCCAGCTGCACGAGGGGCAAATGAAAATCCCATTCGGTCAGCGATTGCATTTTCATTTTGTGCAGCGCCGACTTTACCATCCGGACCATTTGTTCGGCTAGACCATTAGCCGCTGGATTGTATGGCGTTGTCCGATGTAACTTAGTCCCAGTGCCATAGGCTAAGTGTTCAATGATTGCATTTACAAATTTGCGACCATTATCACTTTGCAAGGAACGTGGTGCACCAAACTGACAAAATATATTCAGTAATGCTCATGCAACTGACATTGCTGTTTTGTCCGGAAGTGGTGCAAGCATTGCAAAATGCATAAATACATCTACACATACGAGAATATATACTGAACCAGCCTCAGTTGCTTGTAGCGGACCTGCTAAGTCAATCGCAATATGATCCATCGGTCCGCGTGCTGTGACTGGCGTAAGAGGCGTATAAACTGGGCGTTTTTCTGAAAATGCCTGACAGCTCGTGCACGAAGCAGTAAGCACGTCTGCTTCCTTATCCAAAGTTGGCCAATCAAATCCCGCTTTGCGAATCATTGCTGCTAAAGTAATGCCACGAAAATGACCCATCGCATGATGTGCCTGAAGGAGTTCAGCGCGTAATTCGACAGAGGTGTCGGTTTTGTCTGGTACTAGTGTATGTGTGGTGATACCAGATGAACCGTACGCATCCTCCCCCCGCTCTGACAAACCAAGAGCTCTCACATGTGCAACTTGTTCCCAATGAGAGACTGGACCGATGCATTCAAAAATAGCTTGCACAATCCGGTCTCCTCGTGCCACTGTAAAAGACTCAGCGGAAGAATTTGCCAATAATACACCTACTTTGCCGCGGTAACTGGCATCCTCAACTCCTGCATTTACATTGATACCACGAAGTGCTAGTCCAGAATGTGAAGCAAGTCGCAAATAGCATCCTGGCGGAATGGCAACATGAAGTCCAGTCAGCACCAATTTGCGCGTTTTTGGTGCAATGACTACGGTTTCTGCAGCTGCAATATCCCATCCCGCGTCTCCAACGTGCGCCCGAGAAGGTGGCGGAATATCTTTGTGCTTCTGTACAAAACGCACAACCAGTTCACGCTGATCAGCCGTCCATACCTGCTTTGCGTTGACATCTGTACCTAAACGAGATAATGCATCTGGCAGAACATGATCAATACCCGGACAATGCTCTACCCAAAAATTATAATGATGAAGTGTTGTATACCATCGCGCGACCATCTTCGTAAGCTCTGTCTTTGACTGAAGAAACTGCAGTGCGGCATGATCAGTCTGTATGGTGCATTGATGCCTATAGATAAAGTCATGAAATGCATCCAAGGGAACCACTCCCACCAATAACTCTCGCTGCATGATCGTGTACCAGCGCTGAGCAGCATTCAACGTCTTGGCCATCATGGCAATAATGCGCACCTGGCCAGTCGGATCATGCTGGTACAATACTCCGCCAATCCCAATGTCAGAATCATCTGTTGCAACAAACAAATCCCAGTCCGGCTGTGGAAAATACAGCATGATTGCATTAACAACGAGCCGCTTAATCTGCACAAATGCTTTCTGCTGTGCTATAGTTAGCATAATCGGTTCCCGGCCGCTGCCTTGACCACCCCGTAGCTTATCCAATGTTGGCGTAAGACGATGAATTGC
>JANBTM010000466.1:0-10958 GCA_027578695.1 Coemansia sp. RSA 1365 | reverse complement strand
AAAAAAAAAACTCCGTCTTTGACGTGCAGAAGTTTGCTTATATTTTGCTAGAAATCAGAGGCTCTGAGATGACATGGCAAATCAGATGCCAGTTCAATGCAGCACAAACAACAAGGGTGCGATTGATGGTCACGCTGGTTGGCTAGTCTAATAAAAAATAAAAACAAATTTATTTATTTTTCTGCGCTATGCAGCAGAAATTAGAAGTGCAGTGTTGCTTTAATGCGTGTTTAGGGTGTTATTTGTTTGTGTTTGTGTACAGCGGGCAGCCCAAAGGAAAGATTGATATGCTACGTTATACTGCCCGTCCTTATTCGGTTAGTTGGACAGACACAGCACGTTCGCAAGCACAGGATGTGTAGGCCGGTGGTAAATGTCTAGTATTACGAAACAATTCTTGCGAGGTAGTTGCTCGGCGCAATTCCAACGGTTCCGTCGTCCTTTTTGACCTGCCACCATTTGCCGCTGTCGTCAATGACAAGCATGATCTCATCTTTAGTAATGGTCACTTCATTGGGGTCGTCTGGATTAGCATCGTACGCGTACAATGCGCGAGCCTTGTAGACTACCGCCGACGAATCACGCTGCTTGGTCGACATGGCCGAATGCGATACATCTGACGAATAGTAGTCCGTGATACTGCTGATACCGCCTTCTGTGGGGATAGCAGCAGTGCCAGCGGTGGAAGCCATGGTCTGACGGTAATTTGTGCGAGCCATAGAAACATCTGCCACAGGAAGAGTAGGACCTTTGCCGTCAATCCCTGCACCACACAAGTCCGCCAGATACGTGCCTGGTCCGCTTCCAAGAGTAAGCACCCAGAAGAAAAGCGTAATCTCAACAAATATAAGTCCCGCTGCAAGCGCTTGCAAAACACCCACTGTCGCATTAATGTAGTAGCCAATATGTCCAACGTTAAGCGACAGCCCAATACTGATCATTGCCAGCAATGCCAGTCGGTACTTGTGTAGAGTATTTGTTGCAATTGTCAGCAATAGCGCAAATGCAAGCATAAACAGGTACACAATCATAAACCATGTTGTTGCCACAATATATACTGGCTTCAAACATGCGCATACTAAAGTAAGGATAAGCCCTGCAAATATCAGTGTTAGCGTACCAATAAATATCGGACTGCTAAACACACGCTTTAGCCGAAACGACATGGCTATAAATCAATGTGGTCTCTAATCGAGAAAATGCGGAGAATACACAGACGCAACTTTAGCGTTCTGTATAAAAATAGTAAAAGTCGTAAGAGGCGCGGCCAGGGATAGTTGGAAACCAACAAAGGCCCAACAACTGTCAATAATGATGTCGATTACAAATAAAAGAATGACCGGTTGGGGAAAAAGCGATGTGGATGGGGGAAGATGCTTATTTTTTTGCTGGTCCCACGAAACGCCACTAATGCAGAGAGAAACCTGTCTAATTAAGCGGTCTGAAACTGTCTGTGCTTCGGTTACCTACCCAAACTAAGACAAAATAATACAATACGCGCTAATATAACAAAACGCAATAAATATTTTTTAAGGAGGCGAGCAAAAATATGTTTGCGAAGGGTTTAAGATGACAATAATGAGGGACAAACCAACGATATCAAAGAAATAGAGAAGGTGGACCCACGTACGGAACCAGAATATATCACTAGAACTACAAGGGGACGCGGGTAACAACTTATAAAATAAAAATAAAAGTAGTTAGAGAAGAAGAAATACGCAAAGTCAATCTTTGGCCTTCCAGAGGCTAACAAAAAAGTGGAAAAAAAAAAACGCACAAGGCTCAAAAAGAAAACAGGCTTTTCAAAAAAGTAGAAAAGAAGAAGGCTGTGCTATCAAAAAGAAATGCATGGTCGCTTTTCCCTCATTCAACAGTGCAGACCTGATGTCAATTGGGACCGTCTTCCCTATGTTAACGAAAGAAAATGCCAAGGTTAGAAAAACAAGTTTTTTTTTTCTGTAGGAAATCTTGCGGCACGGGTCCGTTGTTTTCTAGGAATCTAATGTCTGTTGGCTCTACACCACAGACCGGGTAGTAGAAGAAACTTGGCTTTTTTCATTTGGTCCAGGCGGGCTAGAATACAGGTGGAAAAGACGGTCCAGCAAATTCAAAGAAAAAGCAGTGAGAGTCCTGTGAACTCAGACCCCGCTCTGCACATGCATCCCACAGAACAAAAGTAAGAATACGCGGATGATCGCCATACAAAGTGCACGCGATGTGCGCTCGTAATCTCCTCTCACTCAACAAAGCTCTTCACACTGTTCTTATCACGTGAGATAATTCACGGATTATGATCAACGTTGATTCGTTTTATTGTTCTGCTGCCTGATATTGGCAATGCAACTGCCAACAAGAAGGCAGGCGAATAAGCCAGCAAGCCAGCCAATATCGGATGCGACATCTCGCCAGGATTGCACGGCTTCTTCCTTTTCGCACACTTGCTTGGAAAAATTACCTCTTTTTCAGCTACTTTTCAACAAGATGGCTATCGGCAAGAACAAGTACGCATCCATACCGTTGCTAGCCATGGTGAATCGCGACATAGATTGAATCCATCGCATATAGGGCGAATCCAACGTGAATAAGAGGTCGAATCCGCATTATTACTAACTGGTTGATGACTGAATGAATTACATCCATAATATTTACATGTAGGCGCCTTTCCAAGGGAAAGAAGGGTCTAAAGAAGAAGATGTAAGTATCAGCAGTCGTGCGTATCCATCTGCCAGCGACAGCTACGTAGGTGTTGGTTATATTTAGTCGAGAAAACAGACTGTTTGGCGGAAATTCGACTTTGGGAAATGACAATTGCAACAGTCGAAGCAAATTTCGAGCAACACGTTATTTTTATTTTGGCCGCTTAGAATTAAGGTCAGGACAGGTTCAAATTGGTAACGGGAGCGCGCTGGTGATGTACCAAACACTAGCATTGTTTTACACTTTAAGGAGGTTCAACCACCGCTGGCAGTATTAGACCACTTTGAGCATGTCTCTGCGACAATGGCAACGTACATTTCACACAAATGCGAGTTGCACGGTTGAAATTTGGTAGTGCTACCGATTGACCAGTTATGAATTTCTTAAAGCAGCTCTAACAGACGTCGTTGCTGGGATCTTTCTTGCGAGATTCTGTGCAGCGTGAACGTGTGCAGTTGTCAGCAGTGGGTGTCGGTTGCCAGGGATATACCAATGAGTTACATGCTGAGCTATAGCAGCGGTACTTAACGACAACCAGTTGTGGTGTCTCTTTTATAACACCTACCTGTTGCTGGCGGTTGGCTTGCACAACACAGTGCTCCGAGACAGTTTTGCGCTGCAATATTGGAGAGTGGATACTAATTATCAATGGCTCTGTTTTATTTTGGATCATGTCTTTTTTTGACAACCTTTGCCGTTTGTACAAAGCGTAGCATCGACCCCTTCAGCCGCAAGGAGTGGTACGAGATCCGTGCACCCACTGTCTTTGAGACCCGCATTGTTGGCAAGACTCTTGTCAACCGTAGCCAGGGAACCAAGAATGCCGTGGATTATCTGAAGAACCGCGTTGTGGAGGTGTCGCTCGGAGACCTGAACAAGGACGAGGAGCAGGCGTTCCGCAAGTTTAAGCTGCGTGTGGATGAGGTTGCAGGCCGCAACTGCCTTACCAGCTTCCACAGCATGAGCATTACCACTGACAAGCTGCGCTCGCTGATTAAGAAGTGGCAGACGATGATTGAGGCACACGTCGACGTCAAGACCACTGACGGGTACATTCTGCGTTTGTTTGCGGTTGCTTTCACTAAGCGCCACATTGGCCAGACCAAGTCAACTACCTATGCGCAGAGCTCGCAGGTCCGTGCCATCCGCAAGAAGATGATGGACATTATGACCAACGAGGTTACGTCTAGCACCATGAGGGAGGTGATCCAGAAGTTTATCCCCGAGTCGATTGGCCGTGAGATCGAGAAGGCGTGCCATGTTATATATCCGATCCAGAACGTGCTTATTAAGAAGTGCAAGGTTGTCAAGTTCCCCAAGCTTGATGCTCAGAAGCTTCTTGAGAGCCACGGCTCGCTTGAGGACACTGGTAGCAAGGTGGTCAAGACTGACTTCAAGGAGCCCGAGATTCAGGCTGAGGTCTAAAAATAAACATTTTTTTTCTCTCTGTGCTTTCTTTTTTTTATCTTGCCCAGCTGATTGCACTCGTCTTGTTTTTTCACCGTTAGTGTGCAAAATCTGAAGCTTTCGCCTCAAAAAAAAAAAAATTACTTTATATGACTAGTTGGTAATGTTATTTTCCTTTCTAGGAGTGGTTGTTAGTTATTGCGCAGGCATACTTTACGGAATTGTCGGTGCTTTGAGACCTCCGCTAGCTCCGTACAGTCCCACGTGCTCTGCCAATGCTGCCTGATCAATGCCCAAGCTCGCACGCACTAACATGTGCATTACTGTCCTGACCAATTTCGACTGTTCTCTTCTCTTCCTGCTTACACATCTGTTGATTATATTTTTTATTTATTAATATTTTGGACCATGTCTGTAGTACAACTGTCGCCTAGAGCCCAGAAGCTCCACGATGACCTCACAGCATTTGTTGAGGACGAGTGTATCCCAGCTGAAGCAGAGTATCAGAAAGCGCTGGGTGAGGGTGCACAACGTTGGAAAACTGTGCCACGGGTGATTGAGCGACTAAAGACGCGTGCACGGACACTGGGGCTCTGGAATCTGTTTCTTCCTAAGGAGTATGTGGAGGGATCAGGATTAAGCAACTACGAATATGCAGTGCTATGTGAGATCATGGGGCGGTCGCCAACCATTGCACCCGAGGCGTGTAACTGCAGCGCCCCTGACACTGGAAACATGGAAGTGTTAGCCAAGTACGGATCGCCGACGCAAAAGCAGCGCTGGCTGAAGCCGCTATTGGATGGGGAAATCCGATCGGCGTTTGCAATGACTGAGCCTGATGTAGCATCATCGGACGCAACAAACATTTGCACGCGTATTGAGCGCAGCGGCAGTGGATATGTAGTTAATGGACGCAAATGGTGGATTTCAGGCGCTGGGCATCCAAAGTGTGCTGTGTTTATTACCATGGGCAAGACAGATACAACAGCTAAGAAGCACGCGCAGCAATCGATTGTACTAGTCCCAGCGGATGCTCGCGGTGTCACAGTGGTGAGGCCGCTGACTGTTTTCGGATACGACGATGCACCGCACGGACATTGTGAAGTAACCTTTGATAACGTGTGGGTGCCGGCTGAGAATCTGATTCTGGGTGAGGGCCGCGGATTTGAAGTTATACAGGGCAGATTGGGCCCTGGCCGCATCCACCATTGCATGCGGTCACTGGGAATGGCAGAGCGAGCAATGGAGCTGATGATTGAGCGCGTGCAGAACCGCACAACGTTTGGACGCAAGATTGCTGAGCACGGCGTTGTGCTGGATTATATTGCCAAGTCGCGTATGGATCTAGAGTCAGCACGCATGCTGGTGCTGCGTGCAGCTGACATGATTGACAAGGTCGGAGCCAAGAATGCGCTGAAAGAGATTGCAATGGCCAAGGTAGTTGTTCCAAACGTTGTGCTGGCTATTCTCGACCGGGCAATCCAGATGTTTGGAGCAGGAGGAGTTGGATCTGACACGCCTTTGGCAGAATTTTGGGCTGGTATGCGTACTTTACGTATTGCCGACGGTCCCGATGAGGTTCACACGCGGCAGATTGCGCAGCTGGAGATCCGCCATCAGAATGCTAGATTGGCTGCTCGGAACAAAAGCGCAGCTGGGTCCGCCAGACTCTAAGATCCGAACAAGCAGAGTTTGGTTATGACCGGTAGTTACTTTCACGACATTGTTCTTTGGTGGTTTGGGCGAATTAGAATACAGAGAGATGTGATTGTTCGTTTGCGTGTGCTGATCATTCTTTGTAGTAGTTCAGCTTAGCTCTCAACAGTCGCCTCGAACAATATCAATTCTTGTTTAGACATCGGCAGTTCTTGCAACTACTATTAGCAGCATATCAAGGGCCTGGGCTCGAGGTCTCTTTTTCTCTAATGCAGATACACTTTCTTTTAGAGTCGGAATAACGTCATGGATGGTCTGTGGTATAGCATCAATTGTATTACGGATGTGTGCAGGATTGCAGAACTTGTAGGGACACACGAGATTGACTTTAATTGCGTAGATTTTGCAGTGGCCGATCATGGCAAACAACAGTCCCTCAGCTGGTCTCGTATTGCGGGCATCTTTAGGCCGGTTGACAAGCTTAAAAATGAGGTTTCTTTTTTTTTTTTTTCAATGTGCAATTGTGGAAAAAAAGCCTGGATTGACAGACAGATGCATGTCCAGCAGCTCATTGAATGCAGGCTTGGAAGAGATGGCCTGCTTCTGTTGTGGAATCTGTTGAAGAGGCTTAGTGAAGCCTCCCTCGACCGCTTGAGGATGACAAACAGCACCAGAGTGGCGCGGTCTTTTAACCTCCCTCATTCATTATTGAGCCAGCAATGGAAGCGACTTCTTGTAAACAAGCGCAGCCCGACCCCCCCCCCCATCCACACAAAACCTCCCCTCTCCACGCATGCGTGCGTCTCCCTTTCCTTGCTTAGTCTGTAGCATACAGGAAAGGTGTCTGTTGCCCCTGAAGGCTCAATTCCCTCTTCTTCTCCTTTATCTCTATTTTTTTTTTATCTCTTCGACTTTATGCCTACTACCTTTATTTGTTTCTCAAGGCGTATTTTTTTGTTAAATTCAAGCGTCTACTATTTTTTTTTTGCACACTATTAGCTATTATTGTCACCCCTCGGAGTTTTGACATACTAGGATAATATTCTTAAACGATAATAGTTTTGTGTATAGGCTATTAATTGACAAATATACATACTTTCGCGTATTCTATTGGTCTTGAATACTGGCGGAATCATGAGCGATATCGGAGATAGAATTCACGCGGCAAAGCGTGATGCCGATAGACTCAAAGAAGAGATAAAGAGAACAAGGTTGGAACTAGCTGACAAGTCACGTAATGTATCATTTCTATCAACTACTTTGTAAAGAAAAAGAAGCGCTTGTGCGTGCTATTTTTTTTTTTTTGTTTGATATGGATCAGACTTTTTGTTGCGCAGTGTATGTGCTAACAAGATGTTCAAAAAAAAAATCATAGCATGGTTTATTCAGTCAAAGAAAAAAAAGACCATCTTTTTGTGGTCCTTGGTATTGGAGTTTACTGCACCCATTTTGCTGTCACTAACAATCAATTTGTCATTGTTTTTGTTTTTTACTTGTTCCGCCACCATATGTTTTTTATTTGTAGTTGAAGAGGTTGCAAAGAAGGTTCCAATGCTTCCTAAACTTTCAATAAAAGTTCGTCGGACGCTCAAGGGACATTTGGCCAAGATTTACGCAATGCAATGGGCTGAAGATGATCGTCATTTGGTGTCAGCATCTCAGGATGGTAAACTAATCGTGTGGGACGCGTTCAGTACAAATAAAATCCACGCAATTCCCTTACGTTCTTCTTGGGTAATGACTTGTGCTTATGCACCATCTGGGAATTATGTCGCATGTGGCGGTTTAGATAATCTATGTTCCATTTACAATTTGAGAACAAAGGAAGGTGCTGTTAAAGTTGCTCGTGAGCTCTCTGCTCATACTGGATACCTTAGCTGTTGTCGTTTTATATCAGATCGTCAGATATTGACTTCTTCAGGCGATATGTCATGTATGCTCTGGGATATCGACGCTGGTGTAAAGATTATGGAATTCAACGACCATACTGGCGATGTCATGTCATTATCACTATCGCCTAATAAAAATATATTTGTCTCTGGCGCCTGTGATGCTACAGCAAAAGTCTGGGATATTCGCTCTGGTCGTTGCGTCCAAACTTTTACAGGTCATGAATCTGACATTAACGCAGTACAGTTTTTCCCTAATGGTGATGCTTTTGGTACTGGATCAGACGATGCCTCCTGCCGTTTATTCGACCTCCGTGCTGATTGTGAACTTAAGCAGTATGTTCAGAGTAATATTCTGTGCGGAATCACTTCTGTTGCCTTTTCGCACTCCGGTCGTTTGTTATTTGCTGGCTACGATGACTTTAATTGCAACGTCTGGGATGTGCTAAAAGGAACTAGAGTTGCAACCCTGTCGAGCCACGACAATCGCGTTAGCTGTCTAGGTGTATCAAGTGACGGTATGGCTTTGGCCACTGGATCGTGGGATAGCTTGCTCAAGATTTGGGGATAAAACCCCTCCATTCCTTTCGACACGGCCTACATCTTCTTATATGTGTCTTATTTGTGTGAACCATTCGTTTTTTAATCTCATTTTTTGAGCTATCATTGCTCTAACCACTCCCTCATGCTATTTAACTGAACATTATTGTATTGTTAATGATGTGCACCATTGTTAAATCCTACGCTAAATACCAGCAACAGATCTAAAAAGAACCGTGATATGCGTTGTTTCTTTACATACGACTGTCAAATACCATTGTATATATCTTGTAATAAAGATGGAATCAATTTGAATAAAAAAAAGTTCCATAGTATCATATCGAGTTGCGCCTTGAAAGTCTAAGACTCGCAGTTGCTGCATCATCACAAGAAGATTGGCGATCTCCCAATACAGATTCATCGCTTGCTGGTAGCCACTGATCCAGCAGTCCAGCTTTATGCCACTCACCAGTCCATTGCTTTGCGTATTCATAACCACGACGATAGACTTCATCAAAGCGACCAAACTCAAGCACTCCAATATCTTTGGGTGGTACACGTAAATATACACAGCTATCTGCGATCTTTGCATTTTCAAGCTCCTTGTCCGAGGATGCATAAGTAAGCCGCGACTGTACTTCAGAAAGTGTAGGAATTCGATATGTCCGGAACGGGTTAAGGTGGTTCATTAAAACCCAGAATCCTGACACTGATTCACCGTAACGGACAGGACTAATGTCATTTTCACCTGCTATGTCTACTGCAAATATCATGCTCGCGCCTAGTTTGTTCTGCATTACTTGAACTGGCAGATTATCCAGATAACCCCCATCTACAAGCAAATCGCCATCCTCGTTACACAGCGGAGGTACAAATCCGCCTAATGACATGCTCGCACGGATTACACGCCACAGCAGTCCAGTGCTGTGGGTCTCAGAGCGCGAGCGGGTTATATTTGCAGATATGCAGTAGAAGGGCAACCACAGATCCTCAATTTCGGCCTCCTTAAATACTTTCCAGATGGCACGATTAAACTCACGACCTGACGTGTATGCTAAGATAGGATAGGTAAGGTCAATCAGAAAGCGCCAGGTTGAGCACATTCTCCGCGAGAACGCCTTCAGCGGACCCTGAATAGCCACCGAATCAGGTGTTTGAGCATAGAGGCCCGACATAAATGCTCCAATACTCGTGCCACCAATCATGTCAACAGGGATCCCTGCCTCCTCAAAAGCTTGCAGCACACCCAGAAGAGCAATCCCGCGGGCGCCTCCACCACTAAGCACAAGTCCGACAGATTTGCCGCATAGATAACGCGCAAGGCGTGCAAAATCTGAGCGTTGGCCCTGGTAGATTGTTGGCGTAAACTTCCTACTGCGTGTCAGACGGCGGTAATACTTCTCCAAGCTTGTTCTAATCCTACCAAGCCCACGATTTGCAAATACGGGCAACATACGCTGTGATGGCAGCAGTATTGATTTCGAAAGCAGCGACCGCGCGCTGCCTAGCACATCGCTTGCATGGTGCCCACCCACAGCTGCGTCTAAACTGTAAGTATCATATCCAAGCGGCATTTGCAAGTGGTGGTGAGCATGCACCCAAGGCCGGCGTCTGAGCCACTCACGAGTCACTCCAGTGCTGCAGACGCGGTGCTCGTGAAGCAGCACTAGCTCCTTCCGAGCAGTCGTTTTCAGCGCCAGCAGCAGACGCTCATAGTCGCCAACACGTGGGTCACCGTCGCCAAGCCCAACCAGCAGAATAAAGTCCGAGTGATGCACGCAGTGTCGAGTCCATGGTGAGTTAATTCCACCATCCGCAACGTGAAGAAGCAACCGACAGCGCTGCTCAAGCTCTGCGACCCATCCCACGATCTTTAGACGTGCAATGCGGCTAAAGGCATGTCTTCCCAAAACACGGCTCATTGCGGTGTGATCGAGCAGTGCTACGCGTCCAGCAATCCCAGCCAATGCAGCTTCAAGCTGTTCCGCAAACGCGTGGATCGGTACATCGCCTCCAACGGGAATCAGCGCAATGCTTTTAAGATTCTTGTTGTGGCTCCGAATTCCTGTCTCCATATTTGCAGTGGTAGGCAACATCGACAGCTGCTGCTTAGGAACCATCAGTTGCTGTTGCTGCTGTTGCTGGAGCGACCGTGCTGTGCGCATGGCAAGTGTCTGCGACAGATGGAACGTCAGGTTAGGCGCCGACTGCATCAGCGCCCTGAACAGCGCGCGGGGTATGCGCACAAGCTCTGTGTCCCGAATTGCATGCAAATTAAAATTGCAGAGCTTATTCAACAGCAAGTTCGGTTCGCCGACCGATTGGCTCTGACCAAACTCGGCTAGAATATTGATACTGCCCTTATCTCCTTCAACAAATGCCCGAAGCCGCCCGCTGAGAACAACGTAGACTGCATCGCTGCTTTCACCCTGGCGATAAACCATCTGACTGGCTTTGACCTGCACCCACTCTAACGCATAGTCAATATTGAGAATAGCTGGCGGTAGTTGCGACGTCAAGCGTCTAGCAAGCTTCATCAGTACTATAGGATATCGTTCGCTGATCCGCTCCAGCGCCCAGTGCGATATAAACCCGACAATAGTGCTGCCGTGAGCTCTCGCTGTATACAATGACGCCATATCTGTCAGTGCCGGAAGATATCCAACAAGGTCACCTGCACGAGCATAATATGAGCGGTGTGCATGGTTCCTGTCCGCATCTGCATCTGCAGATAGCCGCGGTTTTAAAGCTTCGCCACGTAATCCACTG
>JANBTM010000464.1:0-10967 GCA_027578695.1 Coemansia sp. RSA 1365 | reverse complement strand
CACACATGTTTGTAGACTCTAGCCACGTGATTGGCCATTGGTTGAGTCTACAACACAGTGAACAAACTGTTTAGAGGCTTCTATTACTTACTTCCAGCCAGACATAATTACGTGAGATGATGCTAATCAGTTGGAGGGTAATTTTGCTAGATCTCATCATACAAGATTTCATACAAAAAAAATGGAGTCTTTTTTATTGAGTGTATTTTAGGCATTTTTTCATTTGTTTATAGACATGGTGGCATATATTTTTATAGTTTTGCATGTGTTTTGTATATAATTGGTTGTATTATTTTGGACAATGTTGCATGTGTTTATAAAAAATTCACATGTATTCTTTTGATTTATTCTCAAAGTTTTTTGCATTATATCACATTTGATTTTTAATGGATTTATTATATTTCCAGGTTGTGAAAATTTCAATCAGTTATCCTAATTCTTAATGAAACATTTACTAAAAGTTAACTTGCAAACAGCTCCTATTATAATAGGAACAGCTTTCTACTAATAAAACTATCAACCTTGAATGCTTGGCTAGATGTTCGTACATGTTAATGGGCAAGAGCAGAATATTAGTTATCTGCTCCAATCTCCACCCCTTTGAAACAATGCACCTGTATGGGCAGAGGCCATGCATCTGTAAATAGTTAAGCAATAGCTTCATCAGGTATATGCTCTAGACTTTTGGTCCACATATTAGACTGTCTTATTAGAGGAGAAGGTACATTATAACTTGATGTACTTTGAGCATCCTGTATATTTTGGAATCTGATGGTACAGTGTGCTCTCCTTCTACTTTGCTGAGCAAAAACATGGAATCTATCTCTGTGGCTATGAACTATTTTGCTATTGACTGTGTAATAGGTTACTCATGCCATAGCTGCTGCTCCCTAATTCTGCGTTTTTGACCATGTGGTAGCTGATGTGACATATCAATAGGCTGCGTAGATGGTCTGGCTTGTGGCGGGTCCAGTATCTAGTCACATACCAAAGACATAATCTCTTTAACGTGAGCATTGTCTGTTTCTGATAATTCACAAGGCTCTTCAAGCAGCAAAAGTCCAACAAGCATAAACAATGGTGATTTACTAGGAAATTCAATATTAGGTAATGCTAGCTATGACTTAACTTCAATTTACATTGTGCCATTATCTACATCTTTTTGTACATTGCTTATCAATACATAAACCAAATTATACTCTGGATCACTGGTAACATTAGTCATTTCCATAATAATGTTGCTAAAGATTTCTGGTTCTGGTACTGTTAAACCCCAAATTGGGTGCTCTGTGGCTAGCTTATTTAGATTAATACTTGACTGATTAGAATTAGAATATACTGGTACATTTTTTAAAGGCTCTGTCAGTGTCAGTTCTACTTTGTCCATTTTAGCTTGCAGCATTTAAAATGTCATAGACTCCTTCTCTGCTGTTCAAATCACATTCTTTATTTCTAAAGGCAGCTCTGTCTTCATCAGTTCAAAGCTGGCTCTTTTGACTGGCAGCATATGGGATGTTGTACACTCCACCGCCACAGTCAAAATCACTTCCTCCATTTCTGGAGGTGACTCATGCTCGTAAGGCATATTTGACATAAATTTGTTGCTATTCATAAATACTTCACTAGTGTCTGCATCTTCTTTGTTATTTTTGTCTATTTCCTCGTCCTCTTCTTGGATATAGGTCAAGTCCAGAACAAAATGTGGCCTCATAAACATAGGTATAGTGCCTAATACTACTGACAAAGCTTATCGCATCATCTCATCACTGGGCCAGAAGTCTGAATCATCTATAGGCATGTCTTCGCCCAGATAATTAAGATTTATATTGTTAGCTCCTATTATAGTTGATGTAGCATCCCACAATCCGCCTGATCAACCTGACAATAGGGATGGTTGGGATGCTTGACTCTCAACACTACTTTCATTGTTAGTATTACTGCTCATATTACTATACTCGTCACCGCTCTCGCTATTACTGTCACTGCTGTACTCGTAATCACTATCATTGCTATTATTGGTACTAAAATTGCTAGAGTTACCATCATAATTGGTGTTATCACAGAGCTCTGGTTGCAATCTGACAGTCATATTGGTTGTTAGACTTGGCCCAATAAGAGCAATGCCGCTGCCACCAATTCTTAATGGTAACGTCTCTTGCTCTTTGTCTAAGTTGCTTTTGCTAACTGTGTCAGTATCAGCCTCATTTTTGATAACTAAGTTTGGCACAAAGTTCTTCTCTATATCATCCTCATTGCTTTTGTGTTCGGCATTGGCAATAGCCACACTACTCACTTGGCTACTCTCCAATGCTACATCAAAACTATGCTGGTTGGTATCTGCATAATAAAGCATAAGTGTGTCCCCTAGGATACCACTGATTAGTAGATGGCCCTGCAAATTGGCAAGGTAATACACAATACCCTGATAATGAATTACAGAGAAAAGACCGAGATTGCAATAGGGTTGCAAGGCAACAGAAATTGGCAAGCCTTGCCTGCATAAGCATACTAGTTTGCTAAGCTCGAACCACTGCATGCTGCACCAATAGTTTGCGTAATTGTGCACATGTTACTTTCGTTTTTGCTGCAGTGATTGTGCCTGCTCAGCAGCACACAACTGCCAATCCTCAGCACTTTCAATCAGCTTAGACTTGGCAATGTAATACTCAGTTTGCAGTTCCTCCTCATTTACTTTATGGAAAATCTTGATTGAGGTAAACTGTGTAGTCTCAGAAGTGGTATTAATTATGGATAAAATTGCTTTTGGCAATAACTTGACTCAGTCAATGTCTACATTTATCCTTTGAAGAGAAAAGCAGCTAACCCTCAATAAGGGGGAAGTTTTAAGCTTTACATTCCTTCTGTCTCTACCCTGCGATATTGCTTGTGGTATTGGCCTCCCCCCTGATTCTCAACTGGTTTGGGAAGCCCTTGGCTGAGCAATTTCCATGAACCCCAAACTCTTTTTTTATCAGCTCACAGAGAAGCTGGCTTTTATTATAACCATGCATTAGATGTGCATTGACAAGTACTTTTAGAGTCCAAAGTTTTGCAGTTGCCGGTTGTTTGGCAGCTGTGGGATGGTCTTTTTTGTGCACTTCCAAAATGATATTTAGCTGATTCTGGCACCTAATGACATCAAGGTTCCATATCTAAGAAAAAATATATTAAAAATCAAATAATCTGCACTCTCTGCCTAATATGAGTAAAAAATGGGCAGCTTTTAATTTTTTATACTTTCATTTGTACTTCATTTTTTTTTCGAGTTTGCAGACACAATTTGGCAGTGCTGATTCTCAGTTTTTTGCAGCTTTCAAAATTATTCGCAACTTCTTTTTTTTCTTCACTTGCCTTTTTTAAAGTTCATTTTTTCTGTATGCATTATTGTATGCATGAAATCTGGAAAATTACCTGCCATCTGATCAACACCCCTTCACATGATCATAGTTGGGTGGTAGTAAGCGATAAAACACAGTTCTCTTCTTTATTTGTCTCCTCATTTTTTTTTTGTTTATTTTTTCACAACGATTAGGTAATTTGGTGTCACACAAGTGCAATGCTCGAGTGTGTGTGTGCAGGTCACGTGAGGCGTCACGTGATTCTTGGTGTTTGACGAAAGACTTTTTATTTACTTTTGTTGATTATTAATTATTAATAAGACACATCACTCCTCTACTTGATAGTTGTAATATTTAGACAGTGACATTTGACAAAGCCATTTATTGGCATATATTCTAAGAGTTTTTTGAATTATGGCAGTTTGATTTGCAGGAAATACAACATGCTTTATTATTTACATTTGCAAGGACAGCCCTATATTTGGCTTTAATCAACCTTGGTTTACCATAGCATAACTTAACCCCTGGCATTGCACGCAATACCATTTAACCCCTATTACTTCACACAGCATCATTTAACCCCTAGAACTGCACAGAGCACTATTCAACCTCCAGCAATGCACAAAGCACTACTTAACCTTATAAACTACATTTGAAACAAATATTGCTCTTTATAACAATTCTTGTATAAAATTGTGCACATTATTGATGGTTGCACTGTGTCAGTTGCATTACTTATAGTAGACATTTTTATATTATTTGACAACTAATATATCTATTATAAAATATGCTACACTAAATATAATGTTTTCTTAGTTGACAATGAAACTTTTAATTGCTGCTTACAAGTCAACAGTAATAAATAGACTAGAATGTTGGAGATCTTAAGTGAGCCAAAAGTTTCATCCAATGCTGGTAGTATACAATGCTGTTTTTATAAGGCTGTAATTCACCTTGTAATTTGCTAATAGTTAGGAAAGTGACCACAATATATTTCTGAATACTGCTAACTTGTTAAAGCAGTCGCCAGAGAGCTGGTTAGTTTATGTAAAGATGTCTCATTTAGCAATAAAATATAATGTAAAACAATATAAAGGTTAGCTATAGTTTATTGTATATTAAGTTGGTAGAAAAGATTCTACCAGAAACAGAAAAAGGAAAGACATTAGGAGGGTGCAGATTAGCGTTTTAATGTCCATCAACCTGCATGGAGCACTGCCCAGGAATGGGTGTGACATATAACAAGTTTTTTCTTTTCTCTATTATTACTTTCAATATTATTGCTTTTGTTTAATTTAACTATCAACAATATTTATTGCCATACAACAAATGGTAACTTACATGCAGTTCTTACTACCTGTAGAATAGCTACCCCTTTTAATGCTGCAGGGTACTATTAACATCCAACAGATTATTGCTTTGTACTAATTAAAAGCAGTACTGATAATGATGTTATGTCTCTAGGATGTATATATGCGTTATAAGTATATATTAAAAACTGGTTAGATATGCTTTAAATCCTACTTCTAGATGCGTATATGTAGCCAAACTGACATCTGATAATAGTTGATTTTAATATTTTACAAATGCACTGTCTTAAATAAAGCTATAGTAGCTCTTCTAGTATGTATTTGTGTAGGTTTAATAATAATGACTATATGAAACATGTTATATAAGATGCAACTAATCACTACGTGCCTATTTATTTGCACAAAACTACATATTGTGCTATGTTGGAACTATAATTGTAAGAAAGTAATTTTGAGTGAAACTAACCATTAAATAAATGTTTAGAAAATCCCGCAATAGTCAGTAAATAAAAGATAATGCTATTGTTTTGAATGTTTTATTTTGTGATTTTATTTACAAACTGTGGCTATAGAATAAAAATAGAAATATACAAGGCTAACAAGGTTTGTCATAATATGAAGCTGTGAGCAGATGTTATATAATATCCTGTAATATTATATATTAACTCTCAACTAAATGTCAGTCACTCACGGAGATGATCAAAGAGTCAAGGGTTACCTTTTACACAAGGAGAGTATCTCTTATAATTAGCAGTAGCTCTTTTGATGTTAGGAGGAAATACATTAACTTCTTCTGAAATTAACTTTATTTACAACATCTTGTGGTAGCACCTCCTATTCTGAGGGGATTACTTTCAACAGTGAAATTTTATTATTTCAAAAGTATAACAGAAATTTTTTTTTTTTAATTATTTATATATTTATTTATTTATTTTAAAAAAAAAATGGCAGAAAAATCCAGCCGAGAGGCTGCGCAGTTTGCACAGTCTGTAAGAGGACATCGGGATTCAACAGAAATGCCTTGACTATTACAGTCAACGGATTTAAGGAGATTGTGGAGAGCATATTTCAAGCACAGTCGATTACTGACCCAGTGTGGCAGGCCATCTTGGCTGAGGGCATGTTAGAGTACCGAGTCTTGCAGAGCTGGACTTCTCACTGCTGCATTCATAACAGACTGGGCACTGCAATGATGGCTCAATTGATAGCATTTTTAACCGAATCATATGACAGCATAAGTTTGGCTTTTTAGGCATGGGATGAGCTACAGGCATTAACTTTTGCTATAGCAGACGATCTTCCGAGTTTCAATCAAAAATTTGATCATTTGGTGGCTTGTTCAGAACTGCCAGTGACACCTGCTTCTGTGACACTAAATCAATACAGAGGAGCTATGCCTATGAAATCAAAGAAGGAGCTATTCGCCACTGATATTGGTACAGCACAACAGGCCAAGACACAGGCGATAGTAATATGGCGTACTCATAGGTCATTGCAAGACAAACTGGTGGATGATGACGGGCCTGCGCCAATGGAGATTGATCAGACTGATAATCAGTTTGTACATCGTCGAGTCCCACAATACAATGCCAAAAATTTTCTTTGTTCTGAAGTGGAGTTCAAATTGAGACTGAAAACCAATCAATGCGTGTACTGCAGAGGCAGTAGCCATCGTTATAACCGCTGTCATTTTTGTAATGCTAATTCTGGAAGACAGGTAGTGCAGACTCGCGAAATAGCAATCGAGGAACAGTCCCCAAGTAATGATACAAATCAGGGAAATGCGCAGTGAGCCAGGATAGTGTAAGGGTCCTGAGCTCACATAGCAATAAGGGTTTTGTAAAAATGGAACTGTCAATAAATGCTGTTCTTGGAACCCGAAACTTTGCATGCGACCAGGTAATGGTCGAAAGTAGATTTCCTAATAGTATGTCAGTCTGCAGCCTTGTAGATTTCGGTTTACAGGGTTATTGTATTTCGCCAACAGTCGTACAGAAATGGCAGTTGGAGACATATCGGACCCAGAACAAAACTGTGGTATACTTGGCAGATGGGAAAGAATTCTATCAAATTAGTGAATATGCTAGTGTCATAGCGGATATAGGCAATTGCGGTGTTTATACAACCATGGAATGTTGTGTATTGCCGGTAAGCGCTGATATCATTATCGGGATGACATGGCTTAGTGCATACAATGCAAAATTCCACTGCGGCGCTGAACCGGGTGTGGAATACCAGGCTGGCAACAGGTACTTGTTTGCTAAAGGCAGGCTGAGAGGTAATTTGGACATTATAATGAAAACCCAGTCATGTGCTGTGAACTCAGTAAATGAGTTAAACCATCTGCTGGGTTTGGCCCACAGACAAGAGCAAATTAAACAAATATACTTTGCAGTGGTTCAAAGCACGACAAATGTGGATGAGGTTAATTGTCAGGCAGCAACAAATGAGTCTGATGCTATGGTGCAAGAGTTGAATCAGAAATTCTGGGACAATTTTGAGCACCCTCCAGCAGGTTTGCTGCCAAAGAGAAATGTGGATCATGCTATTGATCTATTAACTAATGCATGAGCACAGGCATAGCTGCCGTATTAGTTGTCGCGGTCAGAAAATGTGGAATTGGATAAGCAAGTGAAGGAGATAATCAATCTGGGCTATATTGAGCCATCAGTTTCGCTGTGGGGAGTGCTGGTCCTGTTTGTCAAAAAGAAGGACGGAAGTATGTGCATGTATATCAATTATCGGCAGTTAAACATACTCACAGTAAATGATTCATTCCTTATTCCAAAAATTGACGATTATCTGGTTATGACTAGTGGCTCGATGGCCTTTTCTAAGCTTGATTTGTGGGCTGCCAATCATCAGGTCAGAATTTGGCCTGGTGATGAGGAGAAAATGGTGTTTAGGACATGATTTGGTATATTCCAGTATTGCGTGTTGCCATTTGATCTGTGTAATGCCCCAGCAACATTTCAGAAAGTTATTCAAGATGCATTAGAAAACCATCTGAACAGATATTGTGTGGCGTATCTTGACGATATTCTAATTTATTCACCTGATAGTGAGATACATAAGATGCATGTCGCATCAGTGTTAAAGACTTTGCAGAAAGAACGTTTATATTGTAAGGAAGTTAAGTGCAAATTTTTCCAGAAACAGGTGGAGCTTCTTGGCTATGTTATTGGCCACAATGTGGTTGCAATGGGTCTGCAAAAGGTTGATGCAGTTTGCAAATGGCCACAACCTAGAGACGTAACTGATGTACGGCTGTTTTATAGGACCTGCAATTTCTACCAGCAGTTTATTCATAATTTTGCTGGGATTACCCAGCCATTGACTGACTTGCTTAAGGCAGATACATTCCGGTGGACTTTGGCAGCACAGGAAGTGTTCAAAGCATTACAGGAAGCACTGTGTTCAAAATCAGTGTAGCAGCCATTTGATTCTGCATTGCCTAAGTGTCTGAAAACAAATGCATCAGATTATGCTATCAGTGCTGTACTAAATCAGAAGCATGAGAATGACTGGCATCCAGTATCTAATTTGTCTTGCAGACTTTTGCCAGCAGATGCTAAGAAGGCAATTTACGGATAAAAGAGTTGCTGGCAATTATTTCGGCATTGCAAGCATGGCATTATTATTTGATGGGAGCTGTGTTTGAAATTGTCACAAACCAGCGTGCGCTCAAATATCTGAAGTTGCAGTTAAATGATAATCTGCAGTTTGCCTGGGTTTTGTCAATTATTGCCAAGTACAATTTTACCATTTCATATTGGAAGGGGGGATTGAATGTAGTTGCTGATGCGTTGTCGCAGCCATTAAAAGCACTAACAGATGTTGAGAGAGGCTACAGATATGTGCTTAATTTGAGACCAGCTATCTGGTCTAAAAATGCATTGTTCAAAAAAGATGCTGCATACCAGGCAGCCACTAAGGCACCTAGAGTAGTGGAGCAACCAGCGGCTAAGCCAATAGCAGCGCCAACAGCAGAGCCAGTGGCTGTGCTGGTAACAGTGCCAGCAGATTGTGCAGATAGGCAGCATTCACCGAGAACTAGCCAGCAGATTGCACAGCTAGATAGTTCAGATGAGGAAGAGCAGCCACCAGACGTAATCCATGATATGGTAGATATCGCCGAGGGTTGTGATCATACTGACAATAGTTCAGATAGTAGTGAAGCGCAGATGCCAGATGCTATACAGCAGGCAACAGCCATTGCTGGAGGACAGGATGTTATGATGGACTATAAGTTTAAATCTGTGAGGAAGGAGTTAGTGAATCTGGGAATTAACGACCCGTTGGATGCTACAGCAGAGGATTTGGAGCACCTGGGGCTGAATCCATTACAGCAGAATGCCGAGGAATTGCAGGTGGTGTTGTTGAGACCTGATGCAAAATTGCCAGTGCGGAAGCATGCAGATGACGTCGGGTTTAATGTGGCATCAGTAGATGGTTGCCTGTTAGTGAAAGGTAAAGTAACCATGGTTCCTTTGAGAATTGCAGCGCAACCACCAGTTGGGACATTTATTAAGATTCAGTCATGTAGTGGTATGGTGAAGGATGGATTTTTTGTAGTTGGCAGAATAATTGATTGTGGATATACCAGAGGAATCTTGGCATTTGTATATAATGCAAGCAGATCAAATTGTTCAATTGCTAAAGGTGAGCATGTTGCTCAGCTAGTGATAAATAATGCTGCTACCCCACCTGTGGTCTAGACCATATTGCTAGATCAGACCAATCATGGTGATCAGGGTTTTGGATCAACTAATATGGCCAAAGTTAATGCAACTACATTATTAAGCACTAATGTTTTTGAGCGGCCATCTGATTCATACAAAGGTGATTGAAATTTGGAAGAGATTGTGTGATTGCTGCGAAAATATGAGATAACTACTCAGGAGAAGAAATAGATGCAGCAGTACTGGTTACTTGACAGAGTACTCTATAAGAGGAGATGTCACTGTGTTGGCAGTTGGAAGCTGCATGCAAAACTATTTTCTGAGTACCATAACATGACAATGGCAATGCACCAGGGTATCGATCATACCTATAAAAAGCTGCATGGGACATTTTATTAGGCACAAATGTTTGATGATGTTAAGGAATACATGAGCTCTTGCGATATGTGCCAGCATATTAAGCCAAATCCATATAAATACAGATTATTTCAAGGACTGGACATTCCTGAGAGGCCATGGACTAATGTGTTGATGGATTGTATTGTACAATTGCTTATTTCTGGGGGTTATGACGCAATACTCATTGTAGTAGACAAACTTTCAAAAATAATTTATTGCATTCCTACAACAACAAATGTTACGGCAGAAGGCATGGTGGATTTGTTTATTGATAATATCTTTGAACTACATGGATTGCCAAAGTCTATCATATCGGATCAGGATCTATGGTTCACATCAAATTTCTGGGAAACTTTGTACAGAATATTTTGAATGTGGCTAAGACAAAGTACAGCGTATTACCCAGAGATAGATGGACAGACGGAGCAAGCAAACAGAACAATAAAAGGAATGTTGTGCACATTTGTAAATGATCGGCAGAGTAATTGGCACAAGTATTTGCATTTGGTTGAGTTTGCATATAACGCATACAAAAATCTTTCGACAAACTTGTCCCCTTTTTAAGTCAATTACAGATTTGAGCTGACCTTAACTAGCACAATGGAGATTGCTGTTACTGGTAAAAATGTGACTGCAAAGCAGTGGGCACAGCAGTTGCAGAACATTATCAAAGCATTTCTAGATAATTTAATAGTAGCACAGAAACAGTCAGCCAAGTACTATGACAGGAACTGCATTGAGGTTACATTCCAAGTAGGACTAAAAGTGTTAATTTTGCAATAATTATCTATGCTGGAATAATTGCAGTCACCTATAGGCAAGAAAAGTTTGAGAGACCAGTGGTTTGGACCATTTACTGTTACAAAGATTATTGGTGATGGAAATACAGCATACAAACTAGATTTGCCTAAATCATATAAAATACATCGGGTGGTATTGGTACCATTGTTGAGACTATATGTGCAGTCACCTTGTTTTTTCAAAAAACCATCAACAGCAACTAGGACCGGTTATTTGAAACAATCAGAAAGAATATGAGATTGATAAGATTGTCAACCATCAGGATTATTTACGTTATGGCAGGCAGTACTTGGTCACCTAGAAGGGCTATTCATGAGAAACTGTGGAATGGGTACATGAACAAGAACTACAACATGCTAAGAAGGTTGTTAAGAATTATCTCCAAACCTTAGAGGACCAAGGTTGAAGCTAGAAGGGGCGGATGTTATATAATATCC
>JANBTM010000463.1:0-10984 GCA_027578695.1 Coemansia sp. RSA 1365 | reverse complement strand
ATAAAAACTAACTTTAGCTGGCATATGTATCAAAATCTTTTCAAAATATTAGTTTTAAAAAAAAAGTTTACATTATCCAGGGACTTTTTCTGCCTATTGTATGTCAGCTGTTAAGCTAACCACAACATGAAAAAATGCCTCTGACATTTGTGATTCCAAAAACTAACAATCAGATATAGACTCTTTTAATTAATTGGCTTTTTAAATGTAAATACTAAGACAAATATTTTTTTGTAAAATATTTAAAAAAAAAAAGTCAAAAAAAAAATCTATTCACCATTATCTAAATCAACGTAACCTGAGAAATACCCATTTATCTTATACAATATAAAATTAGTAAAACATATTAAAATTTTTACAATCAGTGAATAAACTTTGCATATATTTTAATGTTGTTTAAATATCTTTTTCAGAAAAAAAAAACCTCGGTTTGTTTTGATGGTTTGACAATTGACTGTGCCTTTGGCATAACCAATGTATTAAAATTTAACCTGATAATACACAATATTAATAGAAACTTTTGCATCAGTCGTTTGTGTTTTTGGCAATGATTCTCATGATTATTTGGTGATTTTTATCAATATATTACATTAGGCTTAAAGTATAATTTTTATTACTCCAGACATCATAATTGGAACCTAAAGTTTATATAAAGCAGACTTTTACATAGCTCCCATTTATATTAACCAAAAGCTAAAGTAATTGTTATGGATTTATTCAAATAATGCTTTCACATCACAAGTTACGACAATTAGAATTTCAAGTTATATTATTTCATTTAATTACTTGCTTGATACGTAGCCGTAAGATTGGTAATTTAAATAAAAAAAAATAGGCAACAGTCATTTGAGCATTCAAAAAACAACAATATTAATGTTTCTTTTTGCTGTATTGAGTGAGTTAATAAATGAGTAAATTCAATAAAATGATATGGATAATTAAACAAAACTAAAAAAAAAAAGAAAGACTAGCTTGCAAGTCCTGTGCAATTAAATAGACTGCTCATCAGTCCTACAAAACCCAGTTTACAACATCGCTTTGCAAGGGGATCAAGATTAGATTTCAAAACTCCCTTTTTCGGAGAAGGACTTTCTCCTTTTCCATTGTCCATTTACTTCTATTTTGCTTTATTTTTTTTCTTTCTTTATTGATGAATAACAATGGCATCACCAAAAAAAGAACGACAATCGCTGGACACCATGGCATGCCTGGCACATAAGCGCGAGCTTAGCTCATTTGTTCCAGCGGCGCCCATCGCCCTACTGGTCAGGATAGAGGGTGAGGGCAAAAACTCCTTGTTTCTGGACTGCAAGATGATAGAGGGGACTCCCCAGACCATGGGGGCAAACAATCAGACCGCGGGGGTGAACAATCACACCCCCATGCACATCTCCCCCTTTGTGCAGCCACCCAATGAGCGCAGCACACCGAGGGGGTTCGATAATTGTAGGGAAGGAGGAATTTCCACAGAACTTGCCATGAAGATGCTGGCCGTCTTATAAGGGATTAAACACAAAACTGGACTTGCGCCTCCTATTTCCTGGTAGCTTCTCGGGGTCAACCGAGACCCCCGTTTACAGACCAACCAGTACGGTACCACATGGCGTGCCTGAGGGCAGTGCCAACATGCAGCAGCCGTACTCCATTCCCCGCATGCTGCAGAGCAGTGCCACTGTGCAGCTGCCGCCTGCGATAGCTCATGTGCCTGAGGGCAGCGCATCTGTTCCATGAATGAACCCTCCACCTCTGTCAACCAGATGGGTTCACGCGGAGAACGAAACTCACCAACTTGGTCGCAGTTCACCGCACCAGGGTCAGCATAGCCATGTGGCAATGCACACTTTTGTCGGCTTCTTGTCGCAGCTCAACAGTTTGATGCCGCTGAATGACCTGGGCACAGCACCACTCTTGCACCCTCATCAGGGGATCTCAACGAGCTGGGACTCGGAGGCTGCGTTTGCCGCTTCTATGCTGGGTTACCATACATGCTCAGGTGGCTCCATGACTTTCATGCTGCAGATGATACCTACTCTGAAAGAGCACAACCGGCATGTGCCTCTGGTCATGATGGCCACTCCCTGGACGGTTGGCACGAATGTCTTCGCATATGACGCCGGCGACAGGGATAAGTCTACCACACAGAGACTGCGGAAGTTGCCCGAGAATCTGCCGAAGCTTGCTTTGAAGGTCAATTCATATGACTTTGCAATGGAAATGGCTTGCACATTGCAGGCCCGCCGCTATAACCTAGATGAGTGGGGTGCCGAGGCCATTTTGCTCTCGGTGGACCAGTGCTACGCGGACGCGATGATGCATGCTCTGCAGCGGGATCTGCTTCCTACTTGGAAGGAGGTCATCAAGATGCTGCTGCGCTACGCGCCAGCAAGACTGACCTTAGTGGAAGCTGGACGGTGCTTTGGAATGATGCGCATGAACATATACAATCTGCTTCTCTGCTACCCGCAGAAGTTCGAGAAGTTGCACATGCTCTCTGGAATATGTCACGACACCAGGGAAGTCCGCACTCATTTCCTGAGTAGTCTGGACCGAGAGGTTTGTATTATGTTTACCGGCCACTTCCCGACATGGCTGGAGGATAGTAAGTATGACGAGGGATATGCGTACTTGAGCAAACTCCAGGAAATGTTCAATATAGTGATGCGGAACATTTTGCGGTATGTGAAATTCCACCAGGTGATGGACAAAGCGATCTTAGCAGAATATGGCACTTCGATGTTGAACTGACCTAGCCCGACTAGCGCTATTGCCGCTGTGCCTCAAACCACCAGTGGCAACTCCTACCTGTGCGTGGGCACTACTGCCGCTTTCAGTGCCCATATGGATTCTTGCCACTCCCTCGGCAGTGGAAGGGACCAGCGCCGATGGCCTCGTAACAACGAATGATGGGACCAGGGCGCATACGGGTACTGTGGGATAGTTTCACTAGTAAATGTCCGCCGCACGGAGGTTGACGATGACCCAATGCCCACAGAAAATGAGGAAGCCGAAGTGGATGCCGGAGCAGACTCTGACTGGTCTGGTGAAGCGTCCTGGCCAGAAGACGGACCAACGGCACGACAAGTCGACGTATTCGGCGAGTTCAGAGGAGATGACAATTTGGATCTGGAGGTTTATATGGCGTTGGTCGAACCCGTGCAGTAAACTGTATCACCAGCGACTTTGGACGATATGCAGCGGCAATCGATGCAGGGCACTATTTGTGGGGAGCCTGTGACAGAAAAAGTTCTGCTAGAGCCATGGCACATCCCGGTGTGTGCATCAACTGGTGGCCCAATGGTCTCTACATAAGGGGAGCTGGATTCAGGGGCTTTGCACATGCTCATCAGTGAGAGCATTGTACAGCAGCTCCAGCCAACAATCATGCCGAAGGGTGGCACTATTCCGAGGTAGCCGAAGGCTACTGAAGGCTGTGGATTAAGCCCCTTTGGGCCTCAGTCCTGGCTTTATTTATCAGAAAAACTTTACGCGTCCCTCCTTGGACTTCTTACCCTCTTTAAGCCTCAGATCATGGCTAAATAATTTTTACCGAAATTTCATTTATTTTTGAATAAATCTTTAAACAAATGAACAACGATGTCTCCGCAAAAGTCAATGCAGCAGTCAAAGCAGCCTTGGCGGCTCAATGTAAAGAATTGGAAACCCAGTTCGCACATCTGAAAAATGAAAACAGAACCCTGCGGAAACAGAGCACCAGAGAAAAGGCTGAGTCTGCAGGTCTTTCAGCAGAAGTTGTGGAAGAATATGTCACCCAAGCAAGGGAACATCCCTTCTCAATCAGCAGAGTAAAGACTTGTTACCCACCATGTGGAGAACTATCCCAAGTGGTTGTGGAAGGGCACTTGGTGCAAGCAGCTGCTTCACAACGCGTGGACTATAAGGAACTCCTTGCAAATGAAAACGCGTTCTACCAGCTCACCCACATGAAAGCAGTTGCACACCAAAAATATCTTGAATGTCTCAGCACAGTTTCCGATGACGAACAGGGAGCAGCAGCAGACCAGCTGCTTGACATCTTACAACAGCTTATTGCCACGGCATATGGTGAAGGACAACAGGTCCACCAGATTATTGCCGATAGACTTGGAGCAAAGGTCAGCGAATTTGCAGCAGTTCGTGACAGTCTGCGTATCCAGCGAGGAAACACTACCAGTTTCCTCCAAAGTGCAGAAACTCAATAACAACAGGCAGTACAAAACCACCTGCTTGCTGGAAGGGGAAACGGATTGCACCAGAACCAGCAGGGCAAACCTGGGATGCGAGGAAGAGGATGTGGTAGAATTCGTGCCCGTGGCAGGGGACACAGATGGTTTACACAGAACCAGTCCTCCCACCACCAGCAACAACACCCACCCCATCAGAACAGCACTGGTGGAAACCAGCAGTAAAACTACCACAGATAGATATAGGGACACCAATTCAGATGGGTGCGCAGCTGCAGAGATTTGTGAATGCATGGAAATCGATGACAACTTTGAAATGGATCAACAGTGTAGTGTCAGAAAGATACCACCTTCAGTTTAAATTGACTCCGCGACAACAGACATGGCCAGCAGAGGGCCATTTGCCTGCAGAAACTGCAGCAATCACGGAAATTGTGCAGAACCAATTAGCGCAGGGAATTGTGAAACAAATTTCGCTAGCAAAGGCACAGTTTATTTCCCGACTGTTTACAGTGCAGGAAAAGGACAAGATCTGTCCACTACTGAATCTCAAACCACTGAATGCTCACTTGCAGTTGGAGCATTTCAAAATGGAGGGGATCCCAACGCTACGCGAGATGCTATGCCCAGGAGATTTTATGGCAAAAGTAGATATCCGCTCTGCTTATATGGTAGTGCCTATATGGGAGGGCCACCAGCCCTATTTATGTTACCGATTCCAGGGGAAAACATATCAATACCAGAGCATGGCATTTGGCCTAGCGTCTGCGCTGCGAGTTTTTTTCGAAATTGATAAAAGAAGCATTACTGCCACTGCAAACACAAGGAATGCGTCTGACATATTATTTAGACGATATATGTATTGTCCACCAGGACGCAGAAACATTGGCAAAACAAGTAGTTCAGCTAGCAGAACACTTGACGAAATTGGGGTTTGTTATTCACGACAAGAAATCAGACATAGTTCCAAAACAACACCAAATATTTCTCGGCTTCAACTTCAATACAAAGGATATGACAATTGCTGTACTGCAGGAAAAAATAAAACAAATGTTATATTATATTCGGCAAGCAATAAGACAGCCGAAAATGTCAGCGAGAAAACTAGCAGCCTTAATTGGCCAGATGGTAGCTGTAATGCCAGCAGTGGGTCAGGCATTGCTACAAGTACGACGACTCCAGATAGACTTAGCTCGGGCATTAGAATGACACCCAGACTGGGAGCAAGTAGTGATTCTTTCAAACGAGTCTTAGAAGGAACCAGCATGGTGGGTGCGCGAAATGCCTATCTCGCACTCTTTACCGATACACCCGCGGAAATTGCCTATAATATGTATTCAGACACATGCATCAGACACAGGTTGGGGAGTGGTTTCAGAACCATTAACAACATATGGGTTTTGGTCAACAGCAGACTAAGAGACTTCCATAAATACATGAGAATTATGGACGATAGAATATGCAGTCCATATGATAGCACCGCGTTTCCCGGAACACAGACTGAATATCGAGACAGACAACATCACAGCACAAAGGTTTGTGAATCGAGATGGCAGGACAGCAAGTTCCCTATTATTAGAGTCAGCAGTCAGACTCCAGGAGTTTGCAGCACAATACAAAGTGGAGGTACATGCTACTTACCTACCAGGGGTGCTGAATGTTGCAGCAGATACAGAGAGCCGCCGCAGACTGCCGCCATACAAATTCAGCATATCGAAACAAACATTTCAAAAGCACCACAAGTTCCTACCACTGCTGAAGATAGATGTGTTTGTTACTCACGCAAACGCACTGCCTCCGAGATTTTGGAACCGGAACATGGACCCGGCAGCAGAAGCCATCGACGCATTTCAACAGAAGTGGCGGGGACAACAGTTATTTCTTCACCCGCCATGGAGATTAGTTCCGCGTACCCTACAGAAATTACGGGAAGAACGGGCAACAGCAGTATTAGTAACACCTCTGTGGCCAACCCAGTGGTGGTGGCCGGAACTATTAGAGATGACAGTGCGTGTACCAGTGCAGTTTCGAATCCACAAGAAGAAATGGCCATTTGTCGCATGGACGCTCTCAAACAATACTGGGAGACAGCAGGAGTTTCGGCAGAAACTATTCAAAGACTCTTGGGTGCGGAACCAGAGAGTACCCGTCGTTCCTACAACAGTGCATGGAGATGCTGGGCAAATTGGTGCTTGGAACGGAATATCGATCCCTGTGCTCATGCTCCGCTGAGAGTGGGGGAGTTTATATCAGCAAATTGCCACTCGTTAGCAGTGTACAAGATGGTGCGCTCAGCAATTCACTCAGTGTGGGCAGTGAGACATAATGGTAAGAGAGTGCTGAGTGAAACGAGAGAAATTACCTTATTAATGGACGAACTACATAGGAGAGAGGCGCGCAATAAACCGTTGTGCGCAGATAAACCAGTGTGGCCAGTTGCACCGGTACTGGAAAAGATTCGTAGCTGGGGAAGCAACGAGGAAATGTCAATTGGCTGCCTAGCAGCAAAAACGGCTATGCTCCTAGCGCTGACTTCTATGTGGCGCCCATCCAGCGAAATTGCAACACTGAGGATGCAAGATATCCTCCAGGAGAAAGGTGTACTGATACTGGGCTGTCCAACTCCAAAGGATAAATGCCCAAAACAACTGCGAATTCGCGAAATGCCAACAGATTTAACTCTGTGTCCAGTGAAAACAGTAAGTGCATACATAGAGAGGACAAAAAAGGAACGAGGAAGTGACAGGAAAGCAAGTTTATTCAGAACTAAGAATAATAGACGAGCTGCCCATCCGCGTACAGTAGCGGCATGGATAAAGAGAACACTTTTAAGTTGTGGCTTCACAGAGAGAGCCCACAGCTGTAGAGCAGTGATGTCCACAGCAGCAGTAGTTAAGGGATAGAATATCGAAGATATCAAAAAGTGGGCAGGCTGGGAGACCAGCGGCTCTACGTTTGAACGTCATTACTTCAGTCCATAATTCACTAGAATGGAGAATGAAATTTTGGGTGAGTTACCTCCATACCACCACACCAACGGTCTGTAATAAGGTCCACAGCCAGAGGTAGCCTTGTTGGATTACCGTGGGTTAGCTGAAGCTTGCTTTAGTTAACCACCTTGCCATGACATTGGCGTCCTTCAAGCGAGTGGGCTGTTTCGAGCTTATGCTACGCACTTTGCACCACAAGATTTCGGTGCGCGCAGATGTTCTACCCGGCGAATGCAGTTCACCAATACTGATAGGGTGAGACGTACTCATGCAGTACCACATCGACGACTTGCTCAGTGTGTTGATGGACCATGATGGGGAACAGCTGGTGACGTCAACGGAACTGGATGTCGTGGAGCTAGCAGCCGCTGACAATTCATCGCATCGGACTGACATGCTCGCCGCACTCGCAACCAATCTACAAGCCAACATGTTGTTGGACAAATCGCTGGCGTGCCCGCTGCCCAAAGCAGTTGTCACTATACTGACTACGGGATCACAAAAAGTTTAATGGTCACAACCGTGTTTTGGTGAGCAGGATTCGGCGAAGGTCGACACCCTCGTCACTGATCTTCATGCTCGCAGATTCATACGCCCCACTCCGGCAAACTGCCCATATAATTTGCTGATATTCTTAGTACCAAAGAAGAATGCGCAGGGCAAACTAACTGCATCGCGCCCAGTCGTGGATTACCGCTGGCTTAATGTTATTACCGAAGATGACGTCTTCCCGCTCCCGATGGTGCGGGATATCATTAAGAACATTGCCAGGGCCACGGTTTTCATGACTTTCAACTTGACTCAAGCGTACCACCGCTTTCCGGTTGCTATGGATGACCAGCCAAAAACCGCCTTCTCATAAAACCTGGAACATTGGGTATATGCGTGCACCCTGTTTGGGCTATAGAATCTGCCGGCCCAATTCCAGTGGGTCATCTCCCGCCTGTTGTACCATTGCCCATTCACACATGCATACATCGACGATATTGTCATCTTTAGCAGTACGATGGCCACGTACCTGGAGCATACGAGGCAGGTGGTCTGGAAACTCACGGAAGCGCGTCTCGTGTTGAATATTGACAAATGCAGCTTCGGTCTCCCAGCTGTGGGATTACTAGGCTTTGTGGTTACTGGATCAGGACATTCAGCCGAGCCTGAGCGCCTTAAGCTTTAACGTCAATGGCCTGAGCCGCTAACGGCCATGCAAGTTTGGGCATTCCTCGACATTCTGAATTACATACGTGAATATCTACCCCTCCTGGATTGCGTCCTCACACCACTGCATACTCTAACGAGCGCGCTGAAGGGGACAATGCTGAACTTCTCAGATGCACAGTGCAAGGCTTTCCAGGACACATGCACCTTGGTGGCTAACGCCATTAGCCTATACTTCCTGGATCCTCATTGGCCTTTGACTATAGGCACTGATGTGTCGAATTCTGGCATCAGCGCAGTTTTGTACCAGACCGTTGCTTGTGGTCACCAGCGTTTCCTGTTGTTTGCTGCAAAATCGCTGTCCCCGGCTCAGCAAAATTATCTAATCATGCAGCGCGAGCTCCTTGTGGTTGTCTTTGAGATCTGCCAGTTCCATGATTTCATTCAAGGCTGACGGTTTACTGTTCTTACAGACCATGCCGCCTTGCTGTGGTGGCAGACTAAGGAGGATTTGTCGCCTATGCTCGCTCACTGGTACACAATACAGCAGCAATATAACTTTGGGGTCAAACACTGCCCAGGCATTCTCCACCTCTTGCTGGACCAGTTGTCCCATCTGGCGATGCAATTTACTGCACATCGTGTGGCAATCACTGCCACATACCGCTCCAGTTCCATTTCTGCATCGGTCAAGGTTTTCTTGCGTGACCCGACTGTTCCGCTTCCTAGGCATACGCACGCCATCGACACTGGCTGGGATCTGCTTGCCACTAAGGCCATTATGCTTTCCCCTGGCGAACGTGCACCAGTATGCACTGGTGTACATATTGAAACACCCTATGGGTGCTACCTGAGCATTGCACCGCAGTTAGGTTTAGCCACTCGGGGTATCGATGTCGTCACTGGCGTTGTTGATGCTGGCTACCGCGGGAAGCTATTGGTACTGCTCGCCAACAATTCCCACAACCCCTTTCACGTTTCACATCTCCAGGCTGTTGTGCAAGTGATTTTTGAAGCTTTGGCACCTGTGGAGCATCTGATTGCTGTTTGTCATATCGAGGACCTGTCTGACACAGCGAGGGGGGTGAACGGTTTTGGCTCATTGGACAATTCGGGTTCTCACCTCAACGCCATTAGAATTTACACAGCAACTGTGTGGTGATCACAATTAGTTTGGTGATCACCAGCATGCTGGGTTGTGGTTATAAACCTGCACAGGCACATATCCAGCCTGTTTTAGTTTCTATATCTTCATTTTGCTTACATTCATAGTTTTCATTGTTACAATAGAACGTGTGGAATAGTGAATAGCAAGACAAAGATATTAGGGATACTACAAACTGCCAAGGAGTCATGTCATGCAGCGCACACAGAGATCCTTTGCCAGGTTCACTCCCTGGGTTACTTCTATATGGTCATGTTAGCCGCAGCAGTCAGAGCTGACAGCTATGAGTGGCCAGAGCTAGACAAGGTTGCCGAGAGTCTAGTTTTATCATTCTGCGCCTGCTAGTTGCAGACCGTCAAGCGCCCGCACTTCTTGCCGCTGGTGCCAATAACAGCCGCATGTCCAATGGACCACATAGTGCTAGATCTCGTAGGCCCACTCGAAGTCACTGAGTCAGGCAACACCTATGTGCTGGTCATAGTGGACATCTTCATGCGGTTCACTTTCTTTGCGACACTTCGCAACAAGACTGCAGCATCCATCGCTCTAGCACTCATACCGATTGGGTGCATATTTGGTTTCCCCACGGTCCTGCAGTCGGACAACAGTACCAAATTCGTCAACAATGTTTTCAAGTACCTAACCAAGGCTACCGGCACTGACTATCATACGACAATGCCATACAACCCATTGGCAAATGGTCTAGCGGAACACACCGTTCAATGGGTCAAGAAATCCCTGGCTAAACTGGCAATTGGTGCCCTATCTAAATGGGACATCTATCTGCCGATTGTCATGTTCCATTGCAATGCCAGTGTCCACTGGGGCATTGGCATGGCTCCAGCGACCACCATGTTTGGGTGCAACATTCATTCGCCTATGGTGCTGAAACGTGCCGTGAACAATCTAACAAATGAGCTATCACTGCAGACGCTCTCAAGATTCCGGAACATCATCATCCATCCAGAGGTTGTGCGCAACCTCATGGCTTATCAGGCCAAAATGGCCCTGGCCTTCGGTAAGGTGCACAAACCTGCTGAACTAGCTTGGGGCAACCGCGTGGTTCTCCTCAGACAAGCCACCAGTCTACGGAAGGTTACCCACAAAGGGCCCTTCAAGATCAGCAGCACTCATCACAATGGCGGGTTCAGTCTTATCAAGGATGATCATGCCACAGCAACCAAACCCCCGTCTGGAATTTCAAAGTACACCACCTCATTCCCATCAACAAGGAGGAGTGCCTCGCTGACGATGAGTATGAGGTTGATTTCATCCACAGCCACCAACTTTGCCATAACAAGACACCTCTATTTCTGGTTCACTAGAAAGGGTATGAGGCTAACCACGACATGTGGGAGCCCAAAGACTAATTTTCCAGTGATGCCCTGGTAGATGCATATTGCAACACTCTGGGTGCTAGCGAGCAACACAAATTAGCACTTGCTAGAAAACGCAGGAACACAAGAGCACCCTGCCATGGCTAGGGAATAGCC
>JANBTM010000462.1:0-10998 GCA_027578695.1 Coemansia sp. RSA 1365 | reverse complement strand
TGCAGTGAACTCCTCAACTGGCTATTCACCATTTGAGCTTAACTACGGTTTCCGTTCGCAGATGCCTGTTCAATGACAAACATCAGATGCTCCAATGCTTGACAATTATATGGACATGTGGAGCAGTACTGTCACGGCTGCTAAAGAAAACGTTGAACTGGCACAGGAGTGTGCAAGCTGTTACCATGACAAGGGACGGAAAGAACTGGTGCTAAAACCAGGTGATGAAGTTCTGGTATCAAAGAACTTGATGCTGCCAAAGCATCTTGAGGCAACTACAAAACGCTCACTTTGGGATAAGTGGCATGGGCCGTACAAGGTTCTGGCGGCTAAAGGACCAAATGCTTATTTGTTGGACTTGCCAGACTCGCTGAAGATCAACCCAGTGGTTAATGTGGTACATCTAAAACCATATCAAAAATCAAGTCACTTCCACTACGCAGTGCACCATCCACTACCTGAAATGACCAATAAGCAAGGCAAATGAGAGGTCAAAAAAATTCGTGACTCCTGTGATGGTTCTGATGGCAAGGAATATTTGGTCAAATGGAAAGGCTACAGTACAGATGATATGACCTGGGAGCCATACCACCATTTGAAGCATGCAATGGAATTGCTTGCTAAATTTAATAAGCAAAACGAGAGTGGTACAGTGCCTCTGCAATGCAGCAGTCGCAAGAGCAAGCGACGCATCCCGTGACAAAGCTCTTAACTTGGGGAGAGTGTCACATGAGTGCGGCACTCAAGTGTGCGTGCGCAGATCACGTGACGCATTACGTGATTTCTGGCGTTTGACGCTAGACTTTTCTATTTACTTTTATCATTTATTAATTATTAATGAAACAATCTTTCCTCTACTCGATAGCTGTAATAATCATCCTATTAGCTCATTGCAACACAAGTGGTCGGGACCATACAATGTTGTAGAAGCTGTCGGTAAGAACGCATATAAGCTTGAACTTCCAGCAGACATGCATATTTATCCAGTGATTTCATGGTCTTTCTTAAAAAAAATATCATGAATTGGACCATTTTGAGGAATGGGTAGTAGAGCAGCCACCGCCAATTGAGATTGACAATTATCTGGAATATCAGATTGAAAAGATTGTGTCGCATAGGCTGTTCAGAAACAAACAGCAGTATCTTGTGCACTGGAAAGGTTATGGCGAGAACAAGAAAACGTGGAAACCAGAGAATGCATTTACAAATGCAAAGAAAGTTTTAAAAGACTATAAAGCTGCTAATGGGCTAGCTGGACGGGCCAGAGTCTAGTCCTAAGAAGGGGCGAATGTAATAATGAAAGCTATGATTGCCTCAGCAATATATGATAATACGTTGACTTTCATCAAGGCATAATGACAGGGGGAAAAGTTATAAATAAACCCCTAGGATAACTTTTCTAAAGCTAGTTCTCTTCAAGTTCTTTCTGGGATTTCTTATGCAAACATACTTTATAGTAGCAAACATCATAACACGCGGGATGTAGTGGCTCTAGCTTGTGCACTTGTCGTTGCACTCCCAGCACCACTGTAGCAAGGTCTTGAACTTCTTAACCGCTGCTTCAGCTATGTCTGCCTGTAGATGGTATGGCGAGGTTGTAATGTGCTGCACGCCCTCACTGTGTAAGAAGTCCTTGAACGTGGCCAAGGTAAGCTGCAGGCCATTGACGCTAGAGAGGAGGTGGAGGTGGCCATACTTGGCAAACCAACCCATGCGCAGGGTATCAATGAGCGTCGCGGCTATCTGGTTCAGGATTGGGTACACTTGCAGGAAGCCACTGGCACTATCGACTGCCACCAGCGCATCCAACGCTGGCTAGTTGAGATCACCGACATGGCAAAGGTCGATGTAGATGTGCTTGCGTGGATTGTGTAGCTGCAACATAACCATGGGCATGTGCATGAGCATCTGGATTACTATGACCTGGCAGGTGTGGTGGCAGCGACAGACAACCTTGATTACTGTGTACAGGCTGGGACACCAGAGGTGTTGCAAGATGAAGTTGAGAGAGTGCGTATATGTAGCGTATGCTAGGACCTCATGTATTAGCTTCACATACTCGTGCGCCACCTGTTGTGTCAGCACCAAGACCCAGGTGCCAACGGCATCAGTGCTGCCGTGTCTATTGGCAAAGTGATAGAGCACGTCACCATGCAGGCGCTTCTTCTCGACTTTGTTTAAGTCTGGCATCAGTTTGCTGATAACATCGTTGCGCGCCTGACACATGCGTATCCAGTGCTGGATCTCATCATCATCATGTTGACAGTCAGTGAAGTTGGTAGGGCTTGGAACATTCAGTGCCTGTACCAGGGTGCTGTACTGCTGCGCCCACATTAGAAAAGCTGGACCGCCATCATTGCCATAGAAAACAGCATTGTTGGAGGCAGCAGAGGCAGGTTTGTCAGTGGCAGCAGCAGCAGTATTGTCATCCATAGGAGTCAGTGCCATAGCAGTGGCCTCGGCAGCATCGATGTCATCGTCGCTATCAATATCCTTGCCTGTCAGGTCGCTGATGATATACTCAACGATGTTGCCACCAATAGTAGTGTCGGCCATGTCAGGTGCATCAGAGACTGGCAACTTGTTGGGACACAGGTGCTCCTTGGTCTGCAAGAGCCAGTCGGTCATCTGCTGGTCGACGCCGCGGCAGTGCATGGTCATATGTTTCTTCATGTCGAGCTCTGTCAGGCTAAGCTTAAACTGGGCCAAGGGGTTGGCATTGTTGAGTGCTTTGTGCAAAAAGAGTGAGACCACGGTGCTGCAGTCAGTCTCAATTTGCAGGTTGGTGCACCCATCCAAATATGGGCAGAAGTATTTTACAGCCTCATAGACTGCACACACCTCGCGCCAGGTCAAATGCTTGTGGCCTTACTTGCCACCAAATGTGCGCAAGAAGTAGCAGACCGGAGCTTGGTCGTTGGGGTCCTCGGAGCATTGCGCCAACAGCACAGCGCCAACGCCAGTGCCCACCGCATCAGTACATAGTACCAGCAGTACTCCCAGCAAAGGAATGTAGAGCGACTTGACATCTAACAGTGCCTGCTTCAGCGCTGCCCAGGGCTTGCGCAGGGCATTGATGTCTGCCTTGGTCAAGCACAGCTTGCCCATGGCTATGTAAAACTGCGCCAGTAGTGCCTGCAACCACTAGATGTGCTCTGCAATAGTTTTTATGCCGCTGCACAGGTGCTAGATGGAGCCCAGATTTGACGGCAGAGGCAGGTCACGCAGTGTCTCGATGTGGTGGTCAAAGGTGCTCCAGGAATGGTCTGCAGACCATGTGCGTCCGAGCACCTCAACATCACACGATGCACTCCATAAGGTCTTGTGCATGTTCACGGTGACGTTAGCCTTGGTCAAACAGCAGATAAAGTGGCCCACGTCTGCAATATGCATGTCCATGTCTTCTGTAGTGCTCTTTAAATATATGTTGTCAATATACGCCAGTAACTGATCTTGCAATTTGGGCACACCATTTAGTACTTGTAGGATAAATGCCTGAGCAATGGTGGGACTCTCAGAGTTCCCCTGGACCATGCGACAGTTGTGCAGCTTGCCATGCTTGCCACCATCATAGGTCGAATAGTCCGCCACATCACCAGCCAGTCACGACTGTGTGAAGAAACTCACCATATCCACAGAGAACATGATATGAGCATCACAGAGGAAGAGTGCGCACTCCATGGGGGTCAGGAGCTGCATACCAACACTGATCATGTTTAGGGAATTGTTGGCGCTGTCATCAAACAGGACGCAATGCTCGGTGGTGATCAGCTTGGATTTGGTGAATATCGGGAGCTGTGCGAAAGCCTGCGATGGCTTGTCGATACCATACTGGAGATGCACAGGCACAACATCATTGCGGGCCTTGCATGCTGCTTCACTCAGAGTATGCTGGACCACATAGATAGGTTTCTTGGCCATGTGCATAGGCAGTCTGATCGGGGCATAGGTGGCAGGTGGTGGACATCAGCCTGGATACTTGCATACCGCACCTTTGCCTGTCATCTGCTCTACTAATAACTTGTTTGCTTATGTTTTTGTTTTGCACTGATGATGTAGGTGCTTGCCAACACTTGCCTCAGTTGCCTTGGGATACAGCACATTGAGCCGGTAGAAGTTGTTGTTGCAGCCAGGTACAAAGAAGTCCACAGGCAGGCCCAGCTGTGCATGCATGGGCTGCACGACTACAGGCTTGGCCACAGGGGCCGTGGTACCACTGGCTTCAGTTGGGGATGGGAACGCGAGGTCATGGAAAGGCGCAGTGTCAGGCATATTGTTGTAGACTTCTTTGACAGATGGGACTGCAGTCTGCAGTCTCCATGGGCCATTGAGCATCTTGGCAGGGTGGTCCACGGTCTTGGTACTGCCACAGAGGTGATGGTCCATCGCAGGGGACATAAGCTAAATTTCGAGCTGCTGCAGCGTCTTGCCACCAACAAGGATGTCCCAGCCCTTGCCGAAACCAACGACAACAGCATAGGCCCACACCTGCAGACCATTATCAACACATAGTTGGAAGTGAGCACGGCCTTCAAAGCAATGAGGAGCAGCATTCGGCCAGAGCCCACGTAGAAGCAGCTGTAAACTTTTGGTAACATTTAGCCCAATACACCAGGCGGCCTGCTCAGTGATCAAGCAGACCTTGGCACCAGTGTCCGCTAGTCCTTTTAACTTATAGTTTTTTGCTTTCAAACCAGGAATACACATTAGGTAATTAGTCTAGCAACTCAGAGAGCTTTTTGACTTTGAACAATGTACTGAGTAAACAAAGTAAACAGGGCTAATCTCTGGGCTGCTCCTTAGTTTAAAGGCAAGGCGCAGGTTCTGGTGGTAGCGGTGCTTTGGGACGCATTGCGCCCAGTGCTTGGCACAGATAAGCAGCTGGTGTTGGCCGCATTGGAGCTCAAAGTGTTGCCATTGCTCTAGGCCCCGCTACTATTGCTGCGCTTCTTTTTTTTTTTCTGCTTGCATTAGGGGCAGATACGTTGCCCTGCTGTGCCCACTAGGCTTGCACACAATAGTGTTGATGTGGTCAAAGTACTTGTATATCTTCTCCACCTCTACAGGCTGGATCTCCTGTGGCTTGGTATCCATGAGGGTGAAAGGCAGAGTGTTGACGACGTACAGGCTGTTGGTAATCAGGAAGGCAGCCAGGGGATTGCTCTGGTTTATGTTGCAATAAATTGCATCCGCATAGGCCGCTAGGGCTCTTTTGGGCATGTCTTTGAACAACTTTTCTGAGTTTATCACCTGGAGGACCTTCATCTTGAAATCGGTCTGTGGAAATGTGTCTAGGAGGTACTGGTATAGTTTCTCCAAGGTATTGAACAATAGCTGTCCCACAGCAGTCTTGGCCTCACTTATGAGAAGTGGACAAGCCGCATTCAGCGGCATCTGCTCCTGAACGCCTGGGAAATAAGCTGCAAACTCGTGCTTGTTCACCTTGACCAATTTTGCCACGGATATATGCAAGTCCTCGCCACTGAACTTAGTTGCTTGGGCTGTGAAGGTCTTGCAGGAATTTTTGGGACAATATTTGGCAGCTGAGGAGGCATCAGTGGCTGATGGAGTGTGGCTCAGTGTAACAGAATCTGGGGCACGAATTTCTTTGGAATTTCCCAAAACAGCATTTGCGCACTGGACAAAGGCGTGGCACTGTTCAAAAGAGACGTGTGCTAGGGAGTCTATAGACTCCATTGTTATGTCAGAGCTGACGGCAGAAGGTGCCGCTTCAGTCATTGTTAAAATAGAGAGTTTAAGATGTTACAAATGGTTTTAGGGAACCCAGCAGAAGAGTGCCGTTTCAAAAGCTAAAAGGAGCGGCAGTGTTGTGCTGTCAAAAACTGTGTGAAAATGAGAAATATGTGTTAAACTCTGAGGAGAACTTTGGGCCAACTCAGCCATCGGTTCTCCTCATTAAATATGTGAAATTAAGAGCTATTAGAAAATGCTAGCGCCTCGGGGAGAGTGGTGTCATCTATTATGAGGCATTCACAATCCTTTGCATAGCCATTTGCATTTCCAGGTCTATGTGTTCACAATCCCAGAACTCAATCAGAACCAGTTTGGCACGAGGAGGAGGTTCCCTGCCATCCTTGGCAGACCCTGTGAACCCTGCACCCTGGGGGAGGGGGCAATCATACCTGGGGAAAGGGGGGGTGCAGAGGGTCCCCCTCTCAGCCCTGCAACAATACATTCTCTCATTTGCTTTTATGGATAGAAAGCCACAAGACATCCAGCTAGTAAACTTTGAAATAATCTGCGATTACTTTGTTGTTTGCAGCATCACATGTTCCATTGAGAATCATGTGATCGCTTGCTAAACAATATGAGCAATTGAGCTGTATGCACAATTGCTTTATTAGTAATCTTTCCATGGGATCCACGTTTTGGACCTGCATTCCTTTTTATATTTCTTTTTGTAGTTTCTATAATATACTTGTAGTCAGTGACTTGGAGAGTTTTAAGGAACTATACTCCATTGTAGAATTAAACATCTCTATCATTTAAAGTAGAACTACATTATTTTTCACTGAATTATCTTAGTCACTGATTAAAATTTTCGTAACTATGACCAATGCAACTCCTAAGAAGAAGCTTAGCCGTCGCTCAGGTAAGCTGTCCGATCCTCTGAGAGCAAGTAGCTCAGAGTCCAGGGACAATCTGTCCACCTTGGATGTTTCATCAGTCCATGAAGTCCCAGAGACGCAATTTCTTGATGCTGAGCCGGGACCTGACAGGAACAAGGAATTGGACAACGAAAGGCCAGAAGAGGACGACGAGGAGGAGCCAGACCCCATTTACCAGCAGGTGAATGAGCTGGAGGAAGGTGTCTGGGAGCTAAGAAATAGCATGCATGATCTGAAAAACATTCAGCATGAGCGTACCTATTGTGTTGATGAATTGGAGGAATGCTATGAAGCAAAACACCAGGAGCTAACTAGGACGGTACAGGATCTTACGGCAGCAATGAACGCTGGGTTTGAAAAGTTGTTATTGGAAAAGTCGGCAAACCGAAATAGTACCCCAATCAACCAACCACCAACCAGAATTTTGTCATTGGGGGATGATTCCCCCCCTATTGACTTAAATCCTGCAGCCACCTATACGCAGGAAATGTTGAGCGAACAGGAGATGAACCCAGCAGTAGAGCCACTTAGGCCAGCACCAACGAGAAGTGGTGAGAACAGGAGAGGCAGCGGAAACATGAGAGGTTTAGACTATCGTGATTTTAGAATGTCTCAGCGTGATTGGGTAGCTCACTTAGAAGAAGAAGGACGCACTGCCACGTTTAATCCTGTAGATGGTGTGGGTTTTCCACGACCACCAGTTGTGGCAACTTCAACGCAGATTCGTTTACCAACAGGCCTACCAACATTTGGTCGAAAGGAGAACACAGATGTTACGGATGTTATTGATTATGCGTGCAACATGGAGGTCCAGCTATTTGCTGCAAATCTGGATATTGATGACTTTGGATGCCGGGCAGTGACTGCCACAGTCAACCCCAGACTGGCACAGCAGCTACTGCACCACGTAACCTACAAGGGTAGGCGCGCAACATGGCGTACCACGGTCTATTGGTTGCTGAAGTTAGCACCAAGGGCCATGTCAGAAACAGAGGCGCAAACATTACTGGAGGAAATCCGTCTGCACGCATATGACAACACCGCAGATTTTGTGTCGGCGTTTGAAGCACTGCGTTTTCGTGCAGGCCCGCGTTTAGGCAAGGAGAATGCTACAGAATTATTATTCCAAGCCATCGGAAAAACGCATGCAATGTACATCTTACAGAGTACACAATCAACGCGTACCCGCCCAGCAGACATCTGGGAGTTGGAGGATGCGCTGATATATGCACAGACGCAGGAATGGCTCACAGCAGATGATGAGGTCTTAGCTCGCAAGCAGCAGCAGCGCATGGCAAGAATGCGCCGCCAGTACCGAATTCCTCAGAAGTCAACAGGTAAAGAGTATCGAACTAATGACTTTACTGAACGTGTGAGACCACAGCAACAGCAGAAACCACAGAACAGGTCGGGTTTATTTACAAAACGCAGAGAGTATCGCTCAGAACCAGCGGTAAAACAGGTTGACTTGCAAGAGCATGAAGAAACTGAAGATGAGATCTAGGAAACACTTGTGGCTGAAGTTGATGGTAATTCTGAAGGGGAGGCCGATGTTTCTGAAGATCTAGACTTCTATCAGGTTTTGGTAGATGACAACCAAGAGATGGTAACTGTAGCAGTGGTTAATGACACTGAAGCATCACAAGTAGTGGTAGCACCAAGAGTTGCAGCACAGCTACAAGAGGAACTAGGTAAAGTATCTGGAATAACTCCAACCACCATCTGGGTGGAAACACGCAAGCGTCCTAAGTGGACACTTCCAGTAACAATAGAAACAGCAACGTCGTCTATTCAAACAGAAGCCGAGATTGATTCTGGTGCAGACCGCACAATGATCTCACGCAACTTAGCAGCAAAATTGGAAGCAAAAATCCAGCCGCTCATCGGCCAAGTTCGCATGGCTGACCAATCCACGGTAATGAGAGAAGGCGAGTTTACATGCCTTCTAACGACGGCAAAACACGTATTTGCACTGCGTGCAGAGGTTTTTCCAGGAAAAACGAATCCGCCAGTATTAATTGGCCGCGACGTCATTGAACAATGCGGGATTGGTGAACTATTGTCAGCGCTTGCAAGTAGGGACGATCACCCACTGGCAACTACCAACGTTCCAGATCTACCAGCTAATGACCTCAGCGATGATTCAACCAACCGAGATCAGATTTTGCACGCGGTTATGCCTGCTGTACAGAAGAATGCGGCACTTGACTTGACTAAGCCATGTCCTCTCCCAGAGGTGGTAGTGAGGATTCCGCTAAAAAATGAAGCATTGGTCGAGAGACATTGCCAACATCAGCTGCCATTTCCAACTGAAAAAGCAGAAATTGTGCAGAAAAATATTGACGAACTTCTAACATTAGGCTTTATTAAACCAGTGCCGCAGGGATGTCATTTCAATTTGACCATTTTTTTGGTCCCCAAGAAGGACACCCAAGGAAGACCGACGGACCACCGCCCAGTTGTGGATTACCGTTGGGTGAATGAGCGGACCGTGGATGATGTTTATCCTCTACCAGTACCACGCGAGATTTTCGAAGAATTATCTGGCGCTCATTTTTTCACCACTTTAGACATTACAAAGGCATATCACCGGCTACCGGTCGCGGATGATGATCAGGTAAAAACTGCGTTTACTTGGGCCCGCGAACAATATGTTTATGTCCGCGCGCCATTTGGTTTGAAAAACTTGCCCGCCCAATTCCAGCGCATTATGTCCCGATTACTAAAGGATTGTACATTCGCACGGGCATATATTGATGATATTGTCATATTTTCTACCTCGATTGAGGAGCACATCAACCATGTTCGCATTATAATTGAACGGTTAACTACAGCAGCGTTACCATTGAATGTGGAAAAATGCCGTTTTGGCATGTCGGAAGTTAAATTGCTTGGTTTTGTCGTGAGCGGCACAGGTCACTGTGCAGACCCCGAACGCGTACGAGTGATCAGCCAGTGGCCACAACCGACGACACGCACCGAACTACGCTCATTCCTCGGAGTTGTTAATTATGTCCGCGAATATCTTCCGCACTTGCACCGCCTAACACCCGTGCTTGACAAATTACGCGGCGGCCAACGTAATGGCCGTGAAAAAATTGAACTGGACACTGAACAGACTTCAGCGTTCAATGATCTTCGGAAAGAGGTGGCAGCATCAATTAAGCTGTACCACCCGCAGCCGGAACTCCCGTTTTTTGTGGCAACAGATGCATCAAATACTGGCATTGGAGCAGTACTTTATTAGCGAGATGCACACGATAGAATCCAAATTATTAGCATCCAGGCAAAGACACTATCTGCCACACAGTGGCACTATCCAATAACACAATGCAAATTACTTGCGTTGGTATTTGCATTAACTTCTTTTTGCGGTTACTTATCGGGCAGACGGTTCACAGCACTATTGGACCATGCAGCACTACTATTCCTGCATTCAAAACCGCAGTTGACTGACATGATTGCATGCTGGTATACCACAATACAGGAGTTTAATTTCAGCGATGAACATTGCCTGGGAATTGAACACATTCTACCAGATGCACTTTCGCGACTGAATTCAACATTAGATGTCAGACAGGTTTGGACCGCCGATCAGCGCGAAGCAGCAGTTCGTTTTTATCAGAGGCATCGTGAAATCCCACCCCCGTGCCGCGCACATGCTGGAGATGCAGGATGGGATGTTCATGCCAGCGCAGAGTTGGTTATTTGTGCTGGACACCACAGATTAGTACCAACGGGTTTAACAGTGGAGATACCAGAAGGTTGCTATTTATGTGTAGCTCCTCGCTCTAGACTGACTCTCCGTGGGATTGATGTTGCCTCATGTGTCATTGATGCTAGTTTCCGCGGCAATATTAAAGTAATTTTGGTAAATACTGCAGCTGACGATTTCCAGATAAACCATGCCGATCGTATTACACAATTTATTTTCGAATGCATTGCACCTGTCAGACAGAGCAGGGACAATGATGAACAGACTATGAGATGTATTAGAAACTAAACAAGATAAGACACAAGTTGTCGGCATGTCGGTTCCTTCTTGGTACCTGACATGCTGCGACCTTTTATACTCTTGGTGGTGCTTTCGTACTGGACTCCTCGGGGAGCAGGAATGCACCTGTACCCAAAATACTTGTCGACAGTCTTGACCGCGTGGTCCGTGTGGTTTGTGTAGTCGGTATGAGCCGCGTGGTTGGTACAGACCGTATGGTCGGTATTGACTGTGAGTTACGCGCATACCGCGTGTTCCACATGTTCCACGTGGTGTTCTTGGATGGACTTGCTGTAGTGAGGGAGTTGTCGGTGCTCGGGGTCGGTTTAATAGAGGTTTACTAGTGAATACTATTGAAATCTTAAACAATCCAAA